>JADRCD010187312.1:0-36181 GCA_019843815.1 Montemys delectorum
TGTGTGTGTGTGTGTGTGTGTGTGTGTGTGTGTGTGTGTGTTTGTGGGCATGCACTCACACATGTATTCTTATGTGTTTTCTGAATTGGATTTTAGCAAAGTTCTATGATGCCTCCCATGTGAAATGAAAGATGAAAGGCTTTGTTACCAAAATTGATGGATGATGCTGAGCAGGAGGAAAAGATGGAATACTTGCCTCCATTATACTTACAAATCTTGGTCCTCACCATTTTAAAAAGAATGTTGGTAAAATGCACAAATGCATACATGCTTTTCTCAAGACAGATATATTCTTCAGGGGTTTGGTTTAGCTGAAGCAAAGTGTTTCTTTTTCAGATATAACTCAGAGATATTCTCGAAAGAGGGAACCCTTCTGTATAGAGCAAGCAAACCCCATCAGAGGATGTAGAGAATCCTGACATATGTCCCTTCTCTGACTCTTCAAATTCTGGAGACTTAGTGATGTGTTAGAATGGCGGGTCACGTCAGAACATACCACACTCTAGGCCCGAACAGTTCCACATGTAAGAGATTTAATTGAGGGGGTGGTAGTAGCTTGGAAAGAGAGGAAGGGGAGAGAGAGAGAGAGAGAGAGAGAGAGAGAGAGAGAGAGGAAGGAATGTTCCCCATATATATATATACATATGTATATATGTATATATATATATGTATATATATATACGTATATATACATATATATATATAGGTTGTGACGTAGTGGCTGCAGATAAAGTTGGGAGGTGAGCCCAATGGATTCTGGGAATATGGTGGCTGTTGCCCTGGCAACAGGTCTGTGAGACCCGCCCATGTGACACCATGTGACGTCATGGGCTTTGGAGGCCCTGATGCTAACACTCAGTAATAATTATTCAATCAAGTGCAGGGACCACATGCATTCTAATTGTCTCGTCACAGGTTCTGTCCCACAGCTCAAGCACAGTTGAAGATAAATCAGTAAGCAGTTCCTCTGTGAATAGAAATTACATCTGATCCCTGCTTGTATTATCAGCAAAGTACATATTAAGTGCCCAATTAATCCTTGTTTACTAAGTACATGGATAAATATACTTAATAGGACCGATGAGGTCCTATCTCCTTCATCTCTCTCTTCTCAGGAGTAAGGCCCAAGGGTCAAGGACTGACTCAGCACATTTGATTCTCTCCAGGTGGGCCCCTGTTCCCCAGGGTTTGTTACCTGAATAATGTCCAGAGGATGAGGCCTTGGCAAGAAGATAAGGTGTGTGAACAAAAAGAAAAGCAGGCGGGAGGTGGGTGAGTTCACTGCAAGTTCATGTCTGTCTTATTTTGGAAGGAAGTGGGAAAGGAGAAAAAAGTTTTCGTGAATAATGCTGCTTGTTAAAATGGGCTCTCTTGATTTGATGTGCTTAAGATGGGTGCAGCATCTTCCTGACTTCAGAGGGAGTGGGTGTACAGCTGACAATTTTCCATCAGGTTTTTCACGAAGAAACAAGTCCCTGCCCCTACTCCGTTCCCTGCCCCTCCTCCTCCTGCTCCAGCCTGCCTTTCCTGCAGAGCTTCTGGCTGTTTCAAGGCACTGGGGGAGGCATTTATCAGGGGCTGACAAGTGGAAAATGACATTAGCTTCCAATTACATTAAAGGATTTGAACACAGTGTATTAGTCCCTCTCTATGCTCCTGAACCTTATGCTTAACAATAGCACATAGATCCAGTAGATGTGTGGTACCCATGGTCATTCTGTGGTGAGCATGGCCATCACGGATGTCCTACATCTATTTCTTCTATTGTTGAAAATCTTCACTTTTGAAGAACCATTCTCTACCCTCTATCCACTTGGTTCTGGGGATTAAAGGAGCTAGATAACTATGAAAGTTCTTAAAATACATCTCTGCTTAATTAGTATTAACTACCAGGGTAGCTGGTATTAAATCACATCATCAGGATTCATGAAATACCCATGTAACAGGAGAACATAAGTAAAGGAATTTTCAGAGTGCACGGTGGAGCTCTGGGTAAATTAAAATATAACTAATCTTTGCAAAGAACTAAGCATGAACTGTGGAATATAAAAACTGAGGACATTTTAGAGAAAATGGAACAATAGAAAAGACTCAGATGCACAGGTTCACACATATATTTAACTCCAGAACTGATGCAAGAAAGGCAATATTTTCACTTAAAGAGTCCCAAAAAACAGAACACATGTGGTTACAGAGGCAAGGAAATCGCCAAAGGAAAAGTACAAGAGAATTTCCCCATTTTGAAAAGCAGTATTCTAATGAAAAGATGTTCTTCCTATTCTACTACTGAGAATTTAAAATAAGTCAAAGCAAGACATACCATCATGTTTTAAGACAATAAGGGCAAAGAGAAAGAGTTCTTACGGTTTTTAAAAGGAAAGTAGAAAGGAACAGACAAATTACTAGAGAGCAGTGTGGTACTGAACTCAAACACTGAATTAAACAGGGGAAGATGCTGGAGAGATTATTTGAAAGTCTTGTTGATAATGATCCCTAGATTAGACATTTGCATCTGTTCAAAGAAGAAACCACATATGACGATTACTAGAATTTTTTCTCAAATTCTCAACTTGCGAGGTCAGTGGACAAAATGTTCCACCAGAATGGAGGTAGACACCCAACACCTGAGTAATAAGGCCCCCAAGGGAACTACTCTGCAAGAGACTATAAGCAAAGGTGATTTTAAGGATAATTTTGAAAGAAAGTCCCCAGGGGGCAATGAAAATGACATAGAACAGGAAATATAGGAATTTGAGAAATATGAATGGGTTCGATCTAGAAAATCTGTAGAATTAATAGAATAACTGGTTTATTTGACTGTAAGAAAAAAATGTTACGAGAATAATGTTCTGTGGAGAACTGAAGTAATTTATAAATAGAAAACTATACATATGGAAAAAAAGAGGCAATTGTCAACACTAGGAAGAGCACATAGTTATAGAACCAAGAAAAACTATTATAATGCTCCCTGTTCAACAACACTCTCACTTTCTTGGGCCTTAGTTTAATGTTTGGCATATAGAAAATGTTCAATATTATTTATTGTTCATGTATTCTTATTAAACACATAGTGGTTAGAAGCTGAAGTATCTCTATGAAAATATAATTTGAATTCATAACAATACTTCACGATGTCATCTTATTTGGAAACTCTGTGTGTGTGTGTGTGTGTATGTGTGTGTGTGTGTGTGTGTGTTTGAGTGAGTGTGTGTGTGTGTGTGAGAGAGAGAGAGAGAGAGAGAGAGAGAGAGAGAGAGAGAGAGAGAGAGAGAGAAGTTTAAAGTGAAGTTCTATGGAGCTGGGTAGAATCACTATCCAATATGACTGCTATCATTATAAAAGAAGGGAACTAATAACTCAGAGAAACACAAAGAAAAGAAATGTGAGACAACATGGTCATACTATAATTTGTATTTCCCCTACCCTAGAACTGTATGCTTGAAATCTCTTTCCATGACAGTAAATGTCAAACTCTCATTTTTAAATTCCTATTTTAACTTAATCACACTGAGATTATTATGTCATGCTCTAGAGTGTAGGTATTTTAAAATTCATTTACCATTATCCTATTAATAGAGATGTAAGTTGTTCTTCCATTTTCTTCTCAACTCACATGAGTATCTTTCTGTGTTCTATATAGGATATGAAATAATTGACTCAATCAATATAGCTTTGAATAGTTTTGATATGACAGCTCAAAATTCAAGGTTGTTTATTATGAATTTCAGAATCTCTATCAATGGTTTGAAAAGTCTTCTTACCAAATTTTCAAAATGACTCCACTAAGTGATAATTTACGTATTATAAAGTTTATTCCTTTCTATAAATTTACACAAACTTGCAACAAGCACCATGATTTACTTTTGTAATAGGTTCAATTTCACTCCTTACTTCTAAAATATATTTTCAAATCCTAAACCCCAGGTCTTTAGACATGGACACCCAGAGCCATGAGAAGCTAACAGAGGAAAGGTGATGTTTACTTTTAGAGATTTTGGAGGGCCCACAACCATGCATATCTTGTATTAATAAAAACACTCCCTATAGGCCCATAGGGAGTGATACTACTAGGAGGTGTGGCCTTGTTGGAGAAAGTCTATCACCAGCAGGTGGTCTTTGAGGTTTCATTCAAACCACCACAGCAAATAAAATCAGAATATTTCGCATTGGTTTGCTGATGCCCTGAATTAAACAGAGCCTAATCCTTACATTGTTTTTGATTTGTATTCCTGGACTGAGCCTAGAACTCAAGATTTTATTTTCTCTCTCTCTCTCTACAAAAGCACCAGGTGAAGAGGAAACTTCAATTTCTAAAAACCAGGTGACATCACAAACTCACCTAAGTCAATCAGTTCAATAGAATGACGACCCAGCCTGAGCCTCCGATGCAAAATAAGATCCAGGCACAATATGGGCAATGTGTTTTCTGGGTTTCTCTCTGTTATGACTCCATCGTGGTCCGCTCCTGCCTTGTTATTTCTGTACTTATTGGTGACCAACTATTTGTCCCATTTTCCTCTGGCTTCTGTCTCTCTGCTTCCTTCTTCTTCTTCTTCTTCTTCTTCTTCTTCTTCTTCTTCTTCTTCTTCTTCTTCTTCTTCTTCTTCTTCTTCTCCTCCTCCCCCTCCTTTTCCTCTTCCCCCTCCCTCTCCTCTCCCTCTCCTCTCCCCCTCCTCCTTCTTTTTCTCTTTCTCCTTCTCCTCCTCCTTCTCCTTTTTTCTCTTCCTCCTCTTCCTCTTCCTCTTCTTTTTCTTTTTGGTTTTCGATCCTTTAGTGTCCTGCTTCCTCTGTTCCCTTTTGAAGTTCTGAAGTACCTGTCAATGAAAAGTCAAATCTCCAGTACACAAACTGTGTCACAGAGCCTAAGCTATCCTGGCTTGGTCTTTAGTTTTGAACTTACCTGTACACCTAAGAGAGCATAGCAGATAACTGCCATGTTTTAAAAAAAATCACAATTATAATTTATTACTTGTGTACAGCTAATCCACTCCAAGTTCTTTCTGGGACCAATATACAGGCTCACAGAACATATTAGTCCAATATTGGTCCAAGGCAGAGGATAAAGATCCACAGTGTGCTTGGGGTCTATGTTTTCTCTTCAGAACTTCATAAGAAGCAATCATAAATATCGTAGAGTACTGCTCATAATCTTTTGGCTGTTGAGTCTAATGCCTGTCTCTTGCCCTCCACCCCAACCTTGAAAATAGAATAAAGTGTAGAATAAAATGGGAGGAAAAAATAGAGAGCATGAAAGGAGGAAGGGAATGAGAAGCAAAGAGAGATAGTAAAGGAAGAGCGTTAATAGAGAAAAGAATGGGTGGATAGGCTCGAGACTCAATGAAATGATTTATTAGTGTACCTTGTTGATAAAGTTTAGATGACTGTAGGAGGAATCATAGCCTATACTTCTGTTATTTACAGGGTGCTGTTCCACATTCAAGCCTATATATTCCCTTCAGTCTGGATAGGTGACCTCTGCTGAGGAGCCGCTTCTGTAAGCTGAAATAGGTCTAGACAGCCAGGAGTGGATCTGTTAGTAGCTGAAAAAAATATGCTAAAGAAGTAAAAATGGTGCATTTGGCATTACAGAGCAAGAGCAAAGAGCTATTGAATTATTTGACTTAGAAGCAACAAGCAACAAATCCAAGTCATGCCATCTGCAATCAATGAACATCATTATCATCATGCAGATGGCTGCTTCTGGGAGAGTTCCAGACCAGTGGTTTGCAAACTTAGTCACATACCGTAATCACCTGAAAGCTTTAAAAACATTCTCAGAGCCTAGATTGTACATCAGAGCAACTAAATGGAGGGACTTATTTTCAAAGGTCCCTAGATATTGCTAATGTGCAGCCATGTTTGCCAAACTATGATATTGAATAACCCTGTAAATCAAATCAGTGTTGGAGGTGCTCTGTAGAAAGACTGCATGTCAAGTAGCTCAACAAATGACTGCACCTGTTGTATAATTGAGGTAATGATTCAAAGACTGTCGCAGGACTATGAAAAGTCCATCTGTTCAAGAGGACAGTTAATCAAGTGACAAGCTTCAAAGCTGATTTCCACATTCCCTGACATATGGGTTGCCCCAAGTCTTTGATGGTCTTGGCTTGTTGGTGGCTGCCTGTTTATGACCATCTGCTGCCAGCAACTATGGAGGAAAGTGACATGCTGCCAGTCAGTTACCTTTTATGTTTGTGTCTCTACTAAATGACCTCATTCTTCAAATGCTTAAAAAATGTAGCTGTTGTGGTTTGAGTTGGTTCTTCTAGTTCCATATGCTAAAATCTTATGCTCCAGTACCACGAAATGTAATGCTATTTATAGATAGTACTTAAGATGAGGTCATCTTAGAATAGGGTGAGTCCTCAATCATGTATGTTTGGTGACATCTTCGAAGAAACATTTGGACACAGAGCAATGCTTGTAAGAAGAAGGCCCTTGAAGATGTATGCAGAAATTTAGAGTGATGCTTCGGGCAGTTATAATGGTGTATCAAACATGCCAAGCATGCCCCCAGAGGCCAGGTAAGAAGCAAGGAACAGCTTATTTCATCTCTCAGAAGAAACCAACCTAACTGCAGTTCTAGACCTGTAAGACAACAAATTTACAATTTGAAGCCATCATTTTGTGAGCCCATGCCACAGCTTATTTTATGGGAAACTTGTACAGAATTCTACCATGGGAAAACCCACACTGCACACTAATTAGAGCAAACAAAAGTTTAGATGCAAGAAGAAAGGGCCAGAAATCAGTTCAAAGCCTCAGTTCTGATCCTGATTGCAGACTAGTCATTCAAATAATAGCTCTTCCTGGCCACCCTTGCTCCCTATTGCAGTAGACTAGTCATTCAAATAGCTCCCCCTGGCCACCCTTGCTCCCTATTGCAGTCATAGAGACACTTGTTTTGTGTATATGTATATGTGACTTGCAAGTTTGTGTGGCACCCTGCGTCTGCCTTACCTCTTGTATGTTACCATTTTGAAATTCTTGATTTTTTTAGAAATGTTTCAACTTTATTTTTTAAACAAAGACCTGTTTTTTTCCCTTTGCATTTCCACAAACTGTCAGTAGATTGGCTTACCAGCTTGTCCCCTTAATTAGATCCAGGTTACTTTCTTGAAGGGTTTTTTTCATATATACATTCTACAAGTTAAGTACCTTTAATATAGCCTAACATCATAACTAAATGATGGATCAGGAGACATAGAAACTGAGTCTTGGCATATACATTCCAGCTTTGATCCTGTGGTGACCAACTGTTACCGAGAGTCCAAAGGGGTGCATGCCCTTTAGGACATCTGAAAGTGGCTGGCTGCTGTGCTGGTTTGTTAATATGATTTTTTTTATTTACAGCACCTCTTGAAAGTAACATAAGTTTAGATGGTCCTTAGAATAATGGGACATTTGGGGAGTTACCCTCTCTTCTTCACATCTCCTATACTTTCTCATCAATACTCTTTCTATAAGCAGCTAAAATGTGTCCTCCTGTGGCCGTAGTGACCTTTTGTGTTCCATCATGATGGGTGAGCTATGTGACTTGTCAGGATGAGTATAACTTACGTACAAAATAATGTGACGCGGGGCTGTGGTGGCATACACCTTTAATCCCAGCACTTGGGAGGCAGAGGCAGGCGGATTTCTGAGTTCGATGACAGCCTGGTCTACAGAGTGAGTTCCAGGACAGCTAGGGCTATACAGAGAAACCCTGTCTCAAAAAAACAAAATAAAATAAAATAAAATAAAATAAATAAAAAATAACTTTCTAGCTAAATCCTTAAGAAACATTATTTGAGATAGAGCTATCAACTTAACAAAATCTAGAATCATCCATGAGATAGGTCTTTGGCCTGATTGTGGGGTCGGGTTATCTTGATTGTGTTGATTGACATACCCACCGTGAGTGATGTCATTACCTGGACTATTTAAGTGGATTGGGGGCGGGGGGGTGACATCCATAATTAACTGCTTCCTGATCGTAGATTCTGTGTGGTCATATGCTTCAAGCTTCTACCCCTTGGCTTCCACATTATGTAGTGCCTTGAACTATGAGCCTGTCCTGACTCTTCTACATAAGGTAGAGTCATCTCACAGAGCAAACCTCAATTGAGCAAAGGCCTCCATGAGATCCAGCTGTAGGGCGTCTTCTAGATTACTGACTGGTGGGAAGGTCCCAGCCCATTATGAGTGGTGCCATCCTTGAGACGGTCTTCCTAGGTTCTATAAAAAAGGAGGCTGAGCAAGCCATGGGGAGGAAAACCAGTAAGCCACATCCCCCTGTGGCCTCTGCATCCATGGCTTCTGCCCTGTTTAAGATTCTGCACTGGCTTCATTCTGTGATGGACTATAATATAGAAGTATAAGTCAAATAAACCTTTTTTCCTCCAAGTTACTTTTGATTATGGTGTTTTATCACAGAAATAGAAACCCTAACTAAAACAGAGCCAGAATAAATCTATTGTCTCTTAAACTGATTTTTGTCAAGAGTACTTTATCACAGCACTAGGAAGAGGAACTATGATAGCATTTCTTCTTGCCTTACTGCATCCCATGCTGATACTGACCCAAAGACAACCAGAAAATATGTGGGACAGGCCCATGTGTAGTCTGGAGTCACCACCTCTCCACAAATGCATGATACCCAGGCTCATAGTTCAAGGCACTACATAATGTGGAAGCCAAGGGGTAGAAGCTTGAAGCATATGACCACACAGAATCTACGATCAGGAAGCAGTTAATTATGGATGTCACCCCCCGCCCCCAATCCACTTAAATAGTCCAGGTAATGACATCACTCACGGTGGGTATGTCAATCAACACAATCAAGTCCAGTGTATCTGCCCATTTTCACTCTGAAGACTTCTGGCTACATCTTGATGCCACACTACTCTTCAATTAACTATTTGACTTCTGGGAAAACATTAAGATAGCTAATATTTTTTAAGTTATAAGAAAATATGTTCTGATTTTGCTTTTAAATGAGTCATCAAAAGAAGGAACTGTTTTTTATGCAAAGTTATAATAATAAAAGCTGGCCCACCAGTGACATTTCCTCTGGTGAACTTGCAAAGCTTTCCTGGGCCTGACCTTTCCTTTTTTTGCCACTGAAAAGGTCAGCTCAGGAACTTTGGCAAGGTCATGGAGCACTTGCCCCTCCAGAAGGGAGAGGCTAATTAGCATTCCTCAGATCAGAGGCGGGGAACTGACCTGCAGGTGGGGACACATTCCATAGGATGGACCATTGCCCACCTTCAGACAAGGGAAGTCCTTGCCACATCGTTCCATAAAGACCAATCAGTTTAAAGGGCTCACTGTTCTGCCAATCATATTGTGCCTAGTTGCTCATGCTCAATCCCACCCCTCCCCATGAAAACCATATAAAGACTCACTGGATGGGCCACTGGGGGGCAGGGGGTGTCTCCACCTCTCCTTAGGGTCTGGGATGACCCCAGTGTACTGCAACAATAAACTCCTCTGCTTTTTGCATTGATTCCAGTTCCATGTGGTTTTCTCAGGGGGTCCCTGGTAAGCTAAGGCTCAACAGAGTCTTATACCACTTTTACCCTCTTATCTTTCCCTCAGTCACTCAGTTTTTACAGTCTGCAAAAGTGCCACATCTGATGTCTTATTTCTGTAGCATTCATGCATTCTCTCCTTCCATTTCCCCTGTCCACACAGACCCTAACTAAGCTCTCTTTCCAGTTGTAATTCTCCTTAAAGATTCTCAAGGAAACACCATAGCCCAGCCCTCTGACTCACTTGATCATCACCAGTGTGTTTGTAAAATACATAAAGGTGTTTATTTGTATTTCAGTTTAGTTGATGTAGAGATATAGTCTTCATGAGGACTTTATGAATCATCCCTCTGCCCCACTGTGATCACTTCAAAGGAGGGGATTTGGCCTCAACTTCTGACTCCCAGCCACCCATATTTTTTTCCTTAGGAGTCATGGAAATAACAACTCTGATACCTTCAGAAACTATGTAGGCTTGGATAATGGAACACTTGACAGAAACCATGGAATATCATAAAGGTGAGAGGGGGCTGTCTTCTTATTTTCTGTTGCTCTGTAACAAATTGCCACAATATAATGGCTTAAAATGACAGAAATGTGTTATTCTATGGATTCATTCAGTAGTCTGAATGAAACTTACAAATATCCTCAGACCAAAGTCTTGCAAAGCTAGAATTGAGATCCTTTGAAAACTCCCACACTAGGAGGGTGACACCTAATAGTGTCTGAGACAGAATTACCTGTCATCTAGATGTGCCAAGGACTATGAATGGGACTTAACTCAATATACAGAAAATGTCTTACTCATTCATTGTCCTGTGTGAAGGCTTTAACTTGGAAGCAGCTGCATCTCTAGTCTCTATTCCCCAGTACACAGTGTTGTCTTTGCAGTTGACATGTTTGTTTCTTGCACAATTTTTGTCTCCAGGGCTTTGAACACTGCCTGGAACATCTAGAGATGGGTTCAATAGATATTTTTTAAAATGAGTGAGCGACTTCTGGTTATTCAACACATGCTGTGTAGCTCAGTGTAACCAATTCTAACAAACATCATGTAAGATGTGGAGGATGGGCTTCACTGTAGTGCTAAAGGCTGATTTTGGCAATCTCTGTAACCAACTTACAGACAAATCAACAGGAACAGGACAGCTAGAACATTTGCACTCTATCCAAGGGAAATATTTCTTTCTCTTCGAAATATGAGAACCTGCAATGTAAACCATGACACATTTCAAATCATGTCACTCACAGTTTTACCATCTGGGATCAAGCAGGTTACAAAAGGAAAGACAAATCAGAACTTTCAATTCAATGACATTTTCAGTTGAAATCCCAGATGTTGACATTTCACACTCTGCAGTGCTTAACTTCTCTGGTGGGTGACTCTTGTTCTATAGCCCAGGCTGGCCTCAAATGTATAATTTTTACCTTTCTTATTGCTGTCACTAATTTTTTGATGGGAACAACTTAAGTGAAGAAGGGATTCTTTTGGCTCACAGTTTGAAAGACAACAATCCATCATGGTGGGGAGAGAATGACAAAGTTCCTGGTGGTAGAAAGTGAGGCTGACATTTCTCTGGGACCTATTAGACCTCTGAAGACCAGAAGCAGAAGGTATGAACCTCAAATGAGGCCATCTCTAACCATTTCTCCTGACTTTAGAACCTTACATATATTCACTAGACACCATGACCCAAAGGTTTCATCCCCACCAGACTCATAGGAAAAATAAAAACTGCCACCAGACAGGGACCAGCTCAAACACATGAGCCTGTGGGGGACATTTTATGTCCAAACCATTACAAGTATCCCAGTCTGGCCTTGAACTTGTCATATAGAATGGATTGGCCATAAGTTCTTAAACCTCTTGCTTTGGGCTCCTGGATGCCAGAACTATAGGTATGTTTACCATATCCAACTCTAAAGTTGATACTTTTCAAGATTTAATTTTTTATTTACATGTGCAGGTGTGTGCTCGGGCACTCATGTGTGTGTGTTAGCATCAGGGCCTCCGAAACCCGTGACATCACATAGGCGGGCCTCAGAGAACTGTTGCCAAGGCAACAGCCACCATATTCCCAGAATCCATTGGGCTCACTTCCCACTTTTACCCGTGACCACCACATCACCACCCATATACATATGGGGAACGCCCTTCCCTCTCTCTCCCCCTCTTCTTGTTCTGCTGCCACCCTGTCTCTCTCTCTCTCTCCCAATAAAACTTCTTACACATGGAAATGTGTGGGCCTAGTGTGTGCCGTGTCCAGACACGAGCCACTATTCTAACACATCAGTGTGTGTGTGTGTGTGTGTGTGTGTGTGTGTGTGTGTGTGTGTGGTGTACAGGTGATGCAGATGCACACAGAAGCCAGAAAAATCCATCACATCGCCTGTAGCTGGTGTTACAAGTAGTTATGAATCGCCTGACCTGGAAGCTGAGAACCCGGTCCTCTGCAAGAGCAGCTATTGATATTAACCATTGAACCATCTCTCCTGCCCCTCAATTTCATTTTTTTCAAATGAAATTGTTCATACAAGTCTTAGATTTTAGGGATTAAGCATTTCCATGCCTGGAAATGGTGAATTAGTTCCACAACCCCAGTAACCAAAGTGTCATACTTCCAACCACCACTTTATCAGGTTTTAAATCTGTAGGCATTATTGCCCTAAAACTGGCACTTTATATTTAGTCACCATCATGACAGACATCTGCCCAACGAGGCAACAGCATTTCTTCTGACACGTCATGTTTATTTTCGTAGCTGAGCAACTTCTGAAACACCAAACAGACACCTTTAGAAACAAAGATGGAATTTTGGGTATCTTAACTGATATGAGTTGTCTAAAATTAAAGGTACTGCTGTTTAACTGGAACACAGAATTAGAACCTACAGATTTGGAAATATGTGAGAAAATGAGTATTTGTCAGAAACTTCAGCACTGGGGAACTAGGATAGCTACTTCAAGGACAATAAATTGATTATAAGGGTTAAATAATATTGTTAAATCTCACTAAACAAAGTCTGCTAGATTTTGATTGAATTAGATCATTTCTTTGCTCAAGAAAATTGGCATTTAATTTTCTTTCACTATAAAAATTATGAATAGAACTAGTGATTAAAAAAAAAAAAACCCTACTTGTGGGAGAGGATACTGAAATTGGTCATGGCTTGGTTTATTTTTAATTAAGGAATTACTACTGTTTAAGGTAAGTATATCTTAACTTCAAAGGAAACACTTGCATTTAGTTCCCTTGGATAGATGTAGAATGAGTTGTTTAATTCTTTGAATGTACTTGAATACATTGTATTATATGTGAAGAGGTCAGGACATTGAGTCCTTTGTTCTTCCAGGGACGCCATATGTGCAAAGGGGAAAGAGTAATTTTCAAGTGTCTTCAGACACCATTTTCATCTGAAATTCAGTTAGAACACAGGAACACTTTAGCGAAATCTCCCTTGCTGGTGAGCATAATAGTACCCCTGCTTCCTTGGCTAGGATAATGAACATCGTGAACGCTAATAAAGATCAAGAGTCATAGGAAAACAAGATGCTTAGAAAACAACTTGTATGTCAATCAGGATGAGGGTCAGCCTCGAGCTAGCTGTGTGGTCATGGGCAGAGTACTTAACCTTCCTCAACAACAACGGTGATGGTGGTGACATGAAATAATGCTTGTGGACCACCTGATCTTTGTGTATCAGAAGCCCATAATCACTATAACTTAAAGAAGATGAATTCAAGCCAAACAGTGGAGACTAAGATAGACAGCTCTGTCCAAGAGATTGTTTGGGGATCA
Source organism: Montemys delectorum (assembly GCA_019843815.1). Lineage (NCBI taxonomy): Eukaryota > Metazoa > Chordata > Mammalia > Rodentia > Muridae > Montemys > Montemys delectorum. The sequence goes on from JADRCD010187312.1 coordinate 13,315, forward strand.
AGGATCCTTCTGGGTTGCATTGCCATGCCTTAGCTGTTGTTCATGCTGACTCTGGCAAAAATGGCTTAATAATTCATGCCAATTCCAAACAGTAGTATGGGAGAAAGGCAAGTAAAGAGGATAGAGACATTGGTGTTTCTGCTCACATTCGCTGGTGGAATTTAGAAAGATAGCAGACTATAACTTTAAGAGAGATGAGACCATGTAGACCTTATTCTTGGTCCCCACAAGCCAGCTAAAACTCAGGGTGGCCTCTGTCAAGAGGAAGAAGATATCTCCCCTTGGGGCACAGCTGCAGGTGTCCGAACATCCAAGCTTCTTAGTACAGGAATTGTCAGTAAACTGTCACTATTGTTCTTTGAAGGTCCATCAAATATGGAAAGCACTTTGAAAATGTTTTCCTGAGTGCATAGAGGGTTTCTTCTCTGTTATAAGGAATGCCTACACATGGATCACATGAAGTTACTGAATTCTCACTTGCAATATGACCTAAAATAGAGGAGTAACATCCACTCTAGGAAACCTTGACATTTTCCTTTCCTTTTCTTCCTTTCTCCCTCTCTCACACACACAGTTTTAATTTCATTATAATATTTAAAAATAAAACTATGTTTTTGGAACACAGTCATTGTCACATTATAAAATATTTACAGTGATTTTGGCTTTTCAACATATAATTTGCAAAAGGAGCCTTATCTTGAGTTAAGATAATAAAAAAATGCCTATAGAGAACAACAAATTGACAAATTTTTGGTTTTAAACTGAAACTTTCATATCCCAGGATTCCTCTAAGTTCAGGATAATCTGAGATGATTCATCATATGAAAGACCCTTACAATGGACACCAGGAGCAGCTTTACTGATCTAAACATCTCTCCCATGGCTACGAAATGAGTTCTAATAACTTCCCCCACACTGCAGCCAGTCTGACTTTGTTTCATAGTCATCATAATCAAAAGGAAGAACATGATAATTGGCCAGCCTGACTTAACACAACTATCTCTCAGTGGAGACTGTGGAGCTGGCTCCATGTGGGGTTCTGGGGGTTAGTTCCCAGATAATCACAATGATACCAGTGTCAGCAAAACAGAGTTAGGGTGTTCAGTGTACAAAACAACAATTGCCCATAACAACAGGAGCCCCCTCCTCTCCTTCCCTCCTCTCTCTTACTTCCTGTTCTCTGCCTTTTTTCTCCTTTCCCCTTCTTTCTTCTTTTACTCTTATAGGATAACCATTGTGTCACATTCAAAAGTTAGCTGTTCGTGGTTCTCATGCTCAGGCTGCTCTTAAATTCAAGAAGAGAGATAGTGTCTGATGTGTTTGTGGAGTGCAGACAGACAAGCAGACAACTAGATAGACATGAAATAATGGTATGGTAGGGAAATATACATAGAATTCTGCTGGGAGCCAGGGCCTTAACCATGGCCTAGTGAAAAATTACAAGCTTATACATACAGCCCTGAGAGAACATGTGTAGTCTAACAGAATATTTGTAGGTGTGGAGGACACTGTGACCCTTGGTTCCTGGAACTGATTGCCGCCAGCCCTCCCTTGCTGCAGCTCTTCCCCATCCCTTGAGGCTTTCTCCTGCTTGTGCTTATATTGCCATCCCTGATCAGACGACTGTCTTGCTTTCATTCTTTGTGTCTCTTGTCTCTTTCGGTCTCTCTCTTTCCCCTGCCCTAGGTCCCTGATGAGCCCCCTGCAGGTTGGGGCAGTATTCTGCCAAATCAATACAGCAGGGATTCACTTCTGAAACAGATGAGGACTCAGGGATGCTTACAAAGGAGACCTTTCATCAATCTGAACAGTGGAGAGTTTGTGATGTTTTCCAGCATGACGTTTTCTTGCCTTCCCAGCTGTGGTATTCATTTGTTATGTGTGTGCTGACAGTCATGCTTCCCCAATAGAATTAAAAGAAATGTGAAGAATAATTAGCAAATCTACTCATTGTCTACTGTTGTCATTAGTTTTTTAGCATTCACCAGACAAGTGTATAGAATTATTTCTTCTCTTTAAATGTATGTGTATATGCATGAGCATGTGTGTCCATATAGATGCATGCACACATGAGTGAGGGTGGATGTGGAGGTTACAGGACAACCTCAGGTGTCTATCCTTACCTTCCACTTTCTTGAGAAAGAAACTTGTATTGTTCTCTGTTGCATATACCAGACTAGCTATGCCCTGAATTTTCAGTGACTATTCTGCCTCTGCCTGCCATCTCTCTGTTACAGAACTGGAAGACCTACACTGCTACAGCAGACTTACATGAGTTCTACGAGTCTGAATTCAACCCTTCATACTTTTTTGCACAATCAGCACTTTATCCATGGGGTCATCTCTGTATCCCAGACAGTTTTAGTTCTTGGGATTTTGGAAACAAGTAATTTTTCTCTGTAAAGACTTCAGGTGTTTAACCTATCATTGATGTCTTCACTGTGGAGATTAACCAGGACCTGGAGTTAACTAGGCATGGTTGTTTCAGGAGATTGTGGATATAATGTGATAAGATGCAAGTTTACCAGGTATGGTGGTTTGAATATGAGTGGCCCATGGAAGTGGCACTATTAGATGTGGCCTTGTTGGAGTAGGTATGGCCTTGTTAAAGGAAGTAAGTCACTGTGGAGATGGGCTTTGGGATCCTAGTGCTCATTCTATGTCTCTCTCTATCTACCTGCAGAAGATAGTCTCCTCTTGGTTGCCTTTGGATCAAGATCTCAGCTCCTCCAGCACCATGTCTGCCTGCATGCTGCCATGCTTCTGTCCATTGTGATAATGGACTGAACCTCTGAATTGTAAGCCAGCCCTAGTTCAACGTTTTCTTTTATAAGATTTGCTTTAGTTATGGTGTCTTTTCACAGCAATAAATTAAGACACCAGGTGTCTGGATCAGATAGTTGCTATTTTGGCTATTCAAGGGAAATGGACAACCTTACTTCTCTAAACTAAAGCTGAGTCATTTTATTCTGCTATCTGAAGTCATGTTGGAGCTGGACCAATGGTTAAACTGAGGCCAGTAGCAGAGCCAACAAGGCATTTTCTGTGACCAGAGGGCCTTTCTCAGATTCACTATTGATAGATTACTTGGATTGTCTTTTCCTCATGGGTAAAATTTTGTTTTTTCATATCTGAGTTACCATATTTTGCCCACAAATGAGAGACCTGGGTGGAAAAAAACATGGAGAGCTTCAAATAGCCCAGAGTTTTGTTTTTATTCCTTTTCTCAGTAAATGGGAGAATAGCAATCCCTGTGATATCTCTGTGTTGTGATCCATATTTAAAAGTTCCTTTAAAAAAACAGTAGGACCCATCAAGCCGCAACTTTGCAAACCCCAAAATCACTATCTTAACCTGCTGATTTATTGGTGTGCAGCCCCAGTGGATGAGTAGGTCTCCACATACAAAGAAAATACAGATTTGAAAACTGGACAAGGTGGGAGTTCACAAATGCCCACAGAGCATTCCTGGAAGCAAGGGCTTTGAGTCATCTGGGGACATTATTAGCATCATTTTAAACACAAGGAAGCCCAGCTAGGAGAAGTAAAGGGACTATGTCACATGTCTGGGAGGGGGCTTGCAAATTCAAGAGTCATAAGCTTTTTCTTTATTGTCATGTTCCCTCTGTCAGACTGATTTTGAGGCCAGCCTAGGGTATATTCTGAGATGAGGTAAAAACAAATGGACAGACAAACAGAAAGAATTGGAATCAGGAAGTGATCCCAATGAGCAGCAGCAGCAAGGCTGAAGGCCAGCTCCTTGGTCCATCTACTTGTTTTCTGTCTTGGTAGCTGATGAGTTTCTATCATAGTATCATTGAAGCAAAACCAGTGTAATACACCCAAGTTTCTAAGACCGGAAAGGCAGGGTCTCAGGAAGGTAATGTTGCTGCATCTCTCATAGCCAAATGTTGGCAATGCATTATGGGATCACTGCTGTGCATAATCATTTATCATTGTCTAACCCAAACACACACATGCAAACTCTGCACTATGCCATTTCACTGCCAACAACAGTGTGTCCAAACCCCCATCTAGAAAAATATACTAGAATGTTTGAGGCATGATCCACACCACCACTAAAATAGAAACTACTCAAATTTCCCTGAGCAATAGAAAGAGAAACTAAAATAATATAGTGACATACCAGGAAATGACACATGTAACAACATGGCTGAGTCATGGAAATATATAGGAAATATATACTGAGCAGAAATAGCCAGACACTAAAGACCAAGATGCCAACCCAGCACGCATGATGCCCTCAGTTCAACATCCAACAGTGGATAAAATCAATCAAGATGGTGTACGCCTATAATCCCAGCACTCACAGGAGACATGGAGGGAAGAAGAGTAGAAGGTTGAGACCATTCTCTCCTACATAGCAAACCCAAGGCTAATCTGGGAAATATGAAACTCTGTATCAAAAAAGGTATATACTGAAATACTTTATTTATATAAATTTTGAACACTATGATGTTAGAAGTGTGGGTAACTCAGAGAAGTGGGTCTAAAAGAGGATATGAACCAGAACTTCTGGGGATAATATTCTCCATCTGGGTCTGATTAAATGACTTTATGGCTAAGCTTATAACTTTGTGGAAATCCATTGAGCAATATTCTTAGGGCCTAGGCACATGTTGAAGGTACATTACACATGACTAAGTCAAAAGTAAAGTCTAAGATCCATACAAAATTAGGAAACATGCTAGCTAAAGACTGCCAGAAAAATCTGTGAAAGACAAGAGCAGGGACTGATATTATAGATCTTTCTTCTAGGATCTTGTATTTTGTATGTAATTAACTCAGCATTACAAAGGGGAGACAGTTGTCACCCCTCCTTAGAGGAATATGTCTGAAAAGCTTAATTATGTTGCCTCTGACTATTCAACAGGTAAGAATAGAGCATCACACATCCAATGTTCCAGTTCTTATAGCACATCTTTTACACTTGACTTTGGATAACCAGGGGCATTTTAATTCACAGGTTTATTCCTTGGAAACTCTCAAAGAGCTAAGATGAATTCTCCAAATTTCCTCTGGGGGAAAAAACCTGTTTGTGTCAAAATCCAATATTAACTGAGATGAATAAAGTCTATTTATCAAAAATCAAGGCAGCTACAGAGAAAATCATGAAGGCTATAACTCTCTGCTTGCTCAAGTTTCCCGTGGAACAAGCCATACTGTAGATCACTGCATAGTAAGTGCAAAAGATGCATGTTGGTTCAGTCGTTTGGGAAGCAGAGGACTGTTAACATCAGCATAGGGTCTGTGATGATGTGTTGAAGGATGGTTGGCACCCAGAGGAGAAGTGTGGGTGCCTCGTGCTTTATGACATGTTTTGTCACTTGGAAAAACTAAAAGGTGGAGGAATTTATCACAAAGATTAGAAGCCAACTTCCTCATATTGTCAGTTTTGTGATTTGGGAGCTTTATGTTTAAAACAATAAAAGCAGAGACTGCAACTAACACTAAAGGAGAAGTGAGTTTGTGCTAATAATAAGACAGGTGGAGCTTAACGACCAAAGCAGGAGGACCTCGGTTGTGAGGCCAGCCTGGGCTATATACTAAGATGAAGTAAAGACAAATGGATAAATCAATAGGATGGATTGGAATCAGGAGTTGATCCTAGTGGCCAGCAGCAGTAAGGTTGCAGGGCCAACTCCTGCCCTATCTACATGTGGTCTCTCTCATTCCACTTTGCAGTGAATGCAAAGTGAAAGAACTGAATTGAGAAGCAAGGGAAAGGGCACTCATGACATCATCATGGGAAGGGACACTCAATGTCAGGACAATAGTCCTGTGGCTGGGATCAATGATCACCAGAGCTTCTGTCTGCCAGGAGTGTTCCCAACGATGGGCTGTCATTGTCGGCTTCTTGCTTTGGATTTTAAAAAGGACTTTGCACAGCAGCTGTAGAGAAAGCACATGGATGTCCACTTCTGTAGTATTCCTAAGAATCAGAATGTCTTCAGTTGTGATTGGTAAGTGGTTGTCAGTCAGCATCAAGCTGTCAGGGAAAAAAGCTTTCCAGGCCATGGCCCCATCCTGACTGCCTGCTGTGGGTTCAGCTAACTCCTACCCTTGCTGAATGATTGGAGTTGGCTGAAATGGTTCAGATGAGGTTGTAGATCTAAAGTTGTAATACTTGTCAGTGCAGCATCTGCTGTAACTGCTACATCCAAGGATTGCTTCCCTTGCATGCCTGGTGCTTCCACGGAAATGCCTGGAGTAATTGGGGCTAACTGGCACTGTTTTCCCTCCATGTAACCACTGGATTTCCTCACAATGTGGTAGTCTAACGGTACTCAACCAAGAGACCATGATTTAGACCAAGGGAAAGAACAGAAACTTTAGGAGCTCTGGTGAAATGACCTGGGGACCAGATGAAAACCATAGCATGTGTGGGACAATTGTTCACCTCCTTCATGAAATCAGAGTCACGCTGGGACTCAAAATCCATAAAAGGCACAGTAACAGTCTGGCCTTCACAAACGGAAATAACACACTTCATATGAGTATTCTGAGATACAACCCATGCAACTCCAGGAGCAGCACACACAGCACAGGCCTCCAAAGAGGTAGGATTCCACACAGCAGTGTTGGTAAGCAGTGTCTGTAGCTAACTATTTGAGTAATGAGCACAAGTAACAGAGCCCTGGGGAATTCCTAGACATAGTGTGTGTCATTCCCAAGGGGTTCCCGGTCAGCAGCGGAAACAAAACCAATCAAGTGTGGATAGTCAGCTTTACATAAGCTCATTTGTACCATATAGTTTGCAAAGATGAGAGTTACATTTTATAACATTTGTAACTCAAGCTTTGTACTTAATGGCTTCAATCTCAGGGGTTTAGCATCTAATTGGGAAAATGAAATTAATATATATTAAATAATAGTATAAAATAGCATAAGAGATGCCACCAGGGAGCTCTGAAAAAAACCTCACATACATGGTTTTATAGGTACAACCTCCAATAAAGAAGAATTGTGAGAGCTCCAGGACCTTGTGGATGAGGGATGAAATCATCAGTGTTTTAGAAGTTGGTGCAACTTATTTAGGTAGAAAATGGAGTGGATGGAATCTGAAAAGTAGAGATATTTTAATGACATTTGGCCCAAGACACAATTATTTTTCTCCTTATTAAAAAAGTTTATACTTTAGCCATTTATAATTTGCAATGCATAGAACTCAATAGAGTTTGAAGATTCATGGGAAGAATAACTGCCATTAGAAGAAGGGACTGAAGAAATGAAAATTAGAAGAAGTATTTTAAATAGCCATTGACTTCTATATCTTCTTAGACTCAAAAGAAAAGACTTGGAACTTTGGTAATCTGGCAAGTACTCTCTAGAATTGTCTCCATGACAAATAACGCAGGTCACTGGCCTGAAGGCAGACTCAGACATTTGTAAGTAAAGGAGTTTGGCTACTGAGTATTTACAAACCAGAAGACAAGGTGTTCTGGACCATGACCCCGCTCCAGACCTTTCTTCTGTGAGAATTCCGTTTTAAAGGAGGCTAGAGGACCTTTGGTCCTAGTATGGGGTTTACAGAAATGAAGCAACAATGGACAATGTTTAGGAAACATGTTTCCGATGCACAGGGGTAAGAGGGTTTCTATTTATTTAAGAAAAATCTCAGTGTGACCACAACAGATTTGGCAAATAAGAAACTGGAAGTCTTACTGGGAACTCACCAATACTTCAAGAAATGTACACATGGCTCAAAGCCTCTGACTCTTAATAGATGTTCATTTCTTCTTGGGATATGCATCAGGCCATTTTCTAGTCAGTATTTTTAAGAAGAGTTGATCCCTTGCAGGTGACAAAACACTGTAAAATCCTCTCATGCATCATGACTTCTCCAAATGAGTCAGCTAAATGTTACTCTGAGGGACGGATTTAATGCTCCGTTTTGCTAAATGTTCTAATACCAATTAGAACCATCAGGGAGCACTTGTGCATGGTCTTTGGTACTTTCCTTTGAACTAGAATTTGTAACTCTTCACTCTGTCTATGACATATAAAGGATGGTCTCCTGCATTAGACCTTCTAGAAACTAAACAGTCTCCTCCCTGCATCGTTTTGGACAAGTTCATCCTGAGGCCCATGTCATTCCAATATATTGTCCTTGGACTCTAGTATACCAAGATACAAATTCTACTCAATGCTCAGCAAGCACTAAGTGTATTTTGACCAATATTATTTTGTTGTATGAAACAGTGTCTAATACTTGTGCTTGACACACAATAGTATCAGCAAACAGTTGTTTTCTCTCCTTTCTTCTAGGCCATTCCACCCTTTCATCCTTTGCTTAAATCTCGTGAGACCTCTCATGGGCCACATTTTCCACTATACCAGACACCTTAGGGGTATCTGTGTAAACAAAATTCATATTGGAGCAGCATGTTCCTGTTTCATGTTTAGCAGACCAAGGGAAAGTTAAGTGCCTGAGAGTGATCCCATGTGGTGATCTTCAGTCAATTTCATGCTATGGGCAGTTTCAACTCTTTTTGTCTTATTATAAAGGCAAGATGAGTTCAAAGAAAGGCAGACAGAAGAGCATTTGTATTTCACCCCATCCTCTGGACTCACAGGTAACGCTTATTTGATATCTCCGAGACTTGCTTGGAATATCCCCAAGTGAAATACATCATTTGCCCAAATCGTTCCCATTTACACATGTTACATAAACCCAAGTGTTCAGAATGTGATGACTTCTTGCCGCCAGCTTCCTGCCTCTTGCTATTACAGCAGTGCCTCCTTATTGGTGACCTCTGGTCACGATCACCATTGGCTCCACGATTCTCTGCCCCTCTCTTCATTTCAACCTCAATAACCTTTGAACTTTTAAGACAGCACTAGTCAAAATCTGCTCCTTGGATACAGTAAGTTCTAGACAGAAAAGAGCCAGATGGGGGCACTTTAGAGATAGGAAATAATACAACTTGAGTGTTTAGCATCAATGTCCCATAGTCCAAGTCATATCCTATCAGAGGTCTTTGCTGGTAATGTTACTCTATGGAGCAGAGCTTTCTGGAAAGGCTAAGATACAAGCATACTTGGTTCTTACAGGATATGGCATGTTTGTTATAGCTCCCCATATGTAATATCATCATACCAAAGCAGACACCACAACATATAAATAAGTAGATGTGTCTGTATCCCAGTATATATTTCCAATATCAGGTGTGAGTCAGGACTAGCCTGTGATTCCCTGCTTGGCCACCCAACCATATAAGACTTTAAACTGAGTCTCTGCTCCTCCTAACTCCTCACAGAAGCAAATGCCTGTTCTGCACTGGGAAAGGAAAATAAAGAGTCTACATCCCCTAGGACTCCCATCCCAGGACAAGCCTCATCCACACCTATGTGGAATTCCCAAACTTGAACTTTTTCACTGGATTTTTACAACATCTTGAAAATTCTTTTTGGGTGGGTGGGGGGTTTGAGACAGGGTTTCCCTGTATAGCCCTGGCTATCCTGGAACTCACTCTGTCTCGTCTGTAGACTCAGAAATCCACCTGCCTCTGCCTCCCAAGTGTTGGGATTAAAGGTGTGTACTACCACTGCTGGGCAATCTTGAAACTTCTAATTTGGCAAACAATTGTCCTTGCATACTTGATTGCTTTTTCAAGAAGGTGGGGACTCTTATGTACCCAAAGACTCCAGGGAAAATAAAATTATAGTCACTTGCACATTTAAATGTAATAATATGTATATTAATGTGTTCTATATGTTATTATACTGTGTGTGTGTAGATGGGCAAGCACACACATGAGCAGATGCATGTGGAGGGCACAAGACAACCTTTGGAGCCCTTCTTCAAGTCTTAATTGGAATGGAACTTCAACAAATCAGCTGGGGTGCTGAGCAGCAAGGCTGAGGGATCAGCGTATCTCACTATTGCTTCATTTACAGGTACGCACCGCTGTATTCAGCTTTTTACATGGGCTCTGGGGATCAAATTCAGGTCCTCCTGCTTGTGAAGCAAGCTCTCTACCAATTGAGCTATGTTCCCACACCTATACATTGTGATTCCTTAATATTACATTATTATATAGAAAATGATATTTGTTCTACTGGACCCTTATGCATAAATACCATTTATTCCTAAGGCTTGTCAAAGATCCAGTCACACATGCTTTGTCTCTACAGCCATTCTGTAGAGATTAACAGGCTTAGAAAAGTTCTGTTGTCCTCCAAGTCCAAACTAAAGGTCTCTGTTTCCTTTTTCCCTTGCCCCTCACCTGTTGAACAAAGAGCACCACTGCTCACTGAGCTCTGTACAGTATTTGGCAGAAACAGTGGTCTGCTCTGTAGCTGCTGTTATTAGACACTTACTACAAACTGGGCACCTTGCCAAATGTTTCTTCCTTGCCATCTCTTTTAATTCTCTTGATGATCCACTTTTTCTTTTCCAATTTTATTCATGGGGAACTAGTGCAAAGAAGTTAATCAGCTTACCTAGATATACAGAACCAGGAAATGGTAGAGTCAATCTGGAAAGCAGGTCTCTGCGACTCAACAGTAAGTTGACCTAAACTTAACACCAAGGAGCCTCTGCATCCTAGAGACAGGGGCTTCTTGGGGTACACCAACTCTGCACATTGCTCTGCCCATTAGGTGAAGAAAGGACATGGCCTTTCCTACAAAGGATACCAGATAGAGTCTTGGCAGTCTGCTAAGACAATAAGACTTGGTAAAGTGCTTATCTGTCTTCCAATCATCTGTAGTGAGTTAATGGCATGATGGAGGGCTTAATTTGAGGGGAAATTAATAGGTTTGAAGGAAGCAAGAGTCACATACATAGTTTGAAGCTTTTTGCCTGTGAGATCTTTCCAACCAGGGTATGCCTAAGTAAGACTGACATCATCCCAATCTCACTGGACGCTATATGAATGTGAATGATGTTTTAAATGATTAAGCATTTCCTAGCTGTAAAGTACATCACCAAGCATTTTGCAGAAGGATGCCTGTATTAGTCAAGATAGGTCAGGTTCTACAGCAGTAATAGACAACTCTCACTCTAAACTTTATCTCCTTATCATTCTATATGCCCTATGCTGTCTGCTGGAGGCTCTCCTACTATAAGACCAGAGTGTGCAGAGAACCCTTTAACTTTGTAGAATATTCTGTTCGAATATGTCTAGTTGGTATGTGAAATGGTGTTGGTTGGCACCACATAAGGAAAAGGGAACAGCAGAGTACTTCCCTTCAATTAAATATTCAAGCCAAGAAATGTTGTTGCTGATTTGATACAAACTTAATCACCCAGCATTGCATGCTAAGAGAAAAGGAATGAAATATTTTCTTGAAGGCAAATGTTGTTGGCCTTCTTCCTCTTAGAAAGGAATGAAGACCCGCTAAGGTACTTATCCAAGGTCTGACAGCTAGACAAATTGCTGAGCCAAGACTTGACTTCCTGATAGAACTGGAAGCACTTTGCTAAAATACAAAATAAATTAAGATGCAAAAGTAGGTTTAACAACTCGAAGAACTGCTCAGGTGGAATCACTCTAATTGGACATTGGGACATCTTATAAAGGAAAAGAGAAAGCCTGTCTCAAGACCTTCTCAGAGGTAGCTTGGAATAAACTATTTTCAAGATCAAATCTGTCCCTATGCTGCAGTACACCAATGAACTAGAAAACTACAATAGACAGACAGACAGACACACAGACAGACACAAACAATAAATAAGAAAGATGAAAGATTAATGTGGGCAACTTTCAAATTCAATTTTGAATCATGTGGAGTCCTTGTAATTGTATGTGAATAATTCCCTGTGCAGTGGATCAGTGCCCACCTAAGCTATTATAGCTGATGACCCTTGGATAAGGGAGAGGGAGAGAGAGATAAAGAAGTTGAACTGAATCACATTCTTGTTGGATTTCACCTCCTTTCCTAGATGCCACAAGAAAACAGGCAAAGAATGGGGCATCAAGTGTATTGACCAAGAACTCAAGATGCTGAGTTACTTAAAAAATATACAAAATCTAAATGGAGAAAGAATTCTTCTTTGAGAATTCTGTTCAACTCTAACTCAAGCCATGAATTCTGACATTTACCAAAATAATTAGAACCTTTAAAATGTATTATGTCTAGAAATTAAAACCTAGATGATTCTCAGGTGGGAAAGTGGTTTTATAAATGAAAGTTGTACATTCATATGCTACAGTGATGATGCTGGAGTACATCCTGAGGATGATGGTGAACACTGATAGAGGGACTCTTGAATTTTAAAAATATACAAAGCAGAGAGTGAGGGTGTGGGTCAGTTGGTAAAGTTACTGCAAACATGGAGACCCAAGTTTGAGCCCCAGAACCTACATAAACGGCCTAGGCATGATGTATTAATCAGGGTTCTCTAGAGTCACAGAACATATGGAATGTTTCTATATATTAAGGGAATTTATTGTAATGACTTATAATCTGCAGACCAACTAACCCAGCAATAGGCAGCTGTGAATGAGGAGTCCAACTAGTTGCTCAGTCCCACGAGACAGTTTTTTCAGCTGGTCTTCGGAATAACCTGGAATAGATGTGCTGACACTAACTGCAAGCAGGCAAAGAACAGCGAGTCTCGCTTCCTCCATGGCCTATGTAGGCCTCCAGCAGAATGTGTGGCCCAGAATAAAGCTGTATGAAACCATATCTGGACTACCATGCTGAGACTTGGAACTTGCTCTGTCCCAGGCTGACATTGAATTCAAAGATCTGCTTGCCTCATTCTCCTGGTATTGAAGTCAAGTACAACTATGTCTGAACCAAACTTTTCATGGCCATTATGCCTTAAGATCTGGATCAAGGGCTGGAGAGATGGCTCAGAGGTTAAGAACACTGACTGCTCTCCCAAAGGTCCTGAGTTCAAATCCCAGCAACCACATGGTGGCTCACAACCATCTGTAACGAGATTCGACACCCTCTTCTACTGTGTCTGAAGACAGCTACAGTGTACTTAGATATAATAATAAATAAATCTTTAAAAAAAAAGATCTGTATCAAAAGCATGTGTCATCCCATGTCAAGATTTGGGTTCAAAGCCTGTGTCATCTAGCCTCAAGATGTGCCCTCCATTTCTAGATTGTAGTTTATTACAGATGTAGTCACGTTGACAACCAGGAATAGATAGGCATCACACATGGTGCCACATTCCTATTATACCTGTAACAACAAGAGCTATATGAGAGCCAGAGACAAGTAGATTCATGGAAGCCAGCTGGCCAGCTGGTTTAATCTACTTGATGAGGTTGCAAGCCCATGGTTGATTCTTTCTCAAACAAAAGACAGAGGAATAACACCTGAGGCTTTCTTCTGATCTCCACCAACATACACACACACACACACACCCTATAGACACACACAAATGGACTCTACACATACGCACCCTACAGACACACAGACACACATGGACCCTACACACACACACACACACACACACACGGACTCTACACAAATACATACACACACACACCCTACAAACACAGATGTGCACACACAAACGTGCACAACACACACACACACACACACACACAAACACACACACACACACACACAGAGTTTTTCAAAAATGAATCGGAAAAGAAGCCATTCTAGAGGCCGTGGTAATGAGATGACGATAGCAGACCAGGTGAGAAATGACCCAGACCTCAGTTCTAGCTGTAGTTGTAGGGATACAGAGAATGAGATGTGCGGTAGTTTTCCAGGGCTATCATGGCAAAGCTACACAGGCTGTGGGTCTTAAAAACAGGCACTTAGAGCAGGACAGTTCTAGAGCCGTGGGTCTGAGTCATGGTGGCAACAGAAATTACTTCTTCCTGGAAGCTGTAAAGAAAATGCTCCAGGTTCCCAGCATTGTGAGCTGTCACCCGTGCTGGGGTGGGCTTTGGTGATGCAGCTGTCTTTAAGTCACTTCTGCTCCTGTAAGGAACCCCTCATTCACACTTCTTTGCTAAAGGAGGAAGAGTCATTCTCTTTTGGGACCATGGCTGCTGTTATATCCATGCCCAAGTAAATGGCCACATATACATAGGCACAGGACAGTACTAATTGTACTTAGAGGGTTATTAATAACAAAAATTAAAATAAAAAGAAGACAAAGTTGGGACGAAGATAAATGGGGGACTTGGGATAGTTGGAGAGAAGTATTAGTACAAGTACATCTTGTATATATGTATGAAACTTTAAAGGAATACACATTATTTAAAAGTATGAGGGCTGGAAAGATGGCTGAGTGCTTAAGAGCATGTGTTGCTTTTGTAGAGGACCCAGGTTCGATTCCCAGCACTTACCCAGTGACTCCAGTTCCACAAGATCTGATTTGGACTCCTAACCTCTGCAGGCATCAAGCAAACATATGGTATATTATATACATGTAGGCAGAACACTCACATGTAGAATAAAATGATTAACTCCAATACAATTATGTTGAAAGTATGTGGTCGCTGTTAATACTAGTATAATGAATGAATTTTAGTCTTTTCTTTTTAAATGTCTAATTGTTAGCATTCCTTCTAGGCTCTGCCCCACAGTTACCTGGCAACAGCTAGGTATGCCTGACTCACTATAAAAGGGGCTGCTTGTCCCCTCCTTACCCTCTTACTCTCTTTCCTCTCTGTCCCTTCTCTCCCCATTTCCTTCCCCCCTCTCTCCTCATGTTTATGGCCAGCCTCTATTCTACCCCCGCACCTGCTTCTCCCTTCCCAATTCTCCTCCCCAGCCTTTCTGTTGTGAGGCACCCATTGTTACTCCACCATATCGAGTAAAGAAAGCTGATGAGTCCTGCCTTAACTTATATTTATCCTATAGTCCAGTTGATCTAGAGACCATCACAGCATAAGCCACGTGGCTTTAAGAATCACCCATCAGTGGGAAAAACTCTCTCTCCATAAAGTGAGCTAGCAAACATCGTGCTAGAAAAAAAAATAAACAAAATAAAAGTGAAATAGATTCTGAGGGATTTTTATCTTATTTTTTCACATTTATTGTCTTAAGGTGTGTAAGAAAGATTATTTTTCTTTTATTGTTTATATACATAAGCAATATATATATGTGTGTGTGTGTATGTGTGAGAGAGAGACAGTGTGTGTGTGTGTGTGTGTGTGTGTGTGTGTGTGTGTGAGAGAGAGAGAGAGAGAGAGAGAGAGAGAGAGAGAGAGAGAGAGAGTGCTGTGGGGGGGTGCCAGTAGTGGTATGACAGAGCATCTAATGCCCGAAGGTAGAATTTGAGGCCATTTTTGAGCTACCCAACATAGATGTTGGCATACAACCTAGATTACCTACAAGAGCAGCAAACCATCTTAACCCATTGAGCCATCTCTACTGTGGAGAAAAACGAGAAGGCATGGCCCATGAGGATGAAAATTTGACAGCATAATAATCTTTCTATTTACGTCTCCTGCTTCTCCTTTCATCCTATAAAAATCTCTTGTACCTTGAGATCCTTAAGATAGAGCTCGGAGCAATACCATCTTCCCATCTTATCAAGATTCTAGCTCTCAAATAATAATGGTTTCCTTCACATCAGCTTTTGGGTAGGGACAGCTGGACCTGGGTTAAATGCTACTACAGAAGGAATCCTGGCTTTGTGAATGTAGATTTCTATTAGTAATACTGTATCCTGGACTAGGAATATAGTGTGCTGGAAGAATGATTTCCCAGAACGAATGGGGACCTGGGTTCCACCCCACAATACTTCATAACTGAGTGTAGTAGCATATACAGTAACCCCAGCACTTGAGAGGTAGAAGAAAGATGTTTTTAGGTTCAAAGTTATCCATTATTACATCTCAACCTTAAGGCCAGCCTGAGTGACACGAGATCATATTTTCTCTCTGTATAGCCCTGGCTGTCCTGGAACTCACTCTGTAGATAAGACTGGCCTTGAACTCAGAAATCAGCCTGCATCTGCCTCCCAAATGCTAGGATTAAAGGCGAGCACCACCATTGCCCGGCTTGAGATCCTATTTCAAACAATGAACAAAACATAATCTGCTTTCAATACACCTACGTGCTCTGTTAACATAGCTTGAGATTGATACTCAGGATCGTCTTCACTGCCTGTCAGCTGAAGCAAAGCATTCAATCAGAGAAGCAAGATGCAGTGGAATGAATTAGAGAAAGAAGGAATTAGAGAACTCATTTGTGAATCTATCTGGCTTGATGTCCCATCTTCTGAGTAAAGAGAAACATCATTAGGTACTAATGAGCACAGGCCTCTGTGAGAAGGACCGCCATCACATCCATGTCTCCCAAATCTTCAGATGGTAGGGCCCTGTACAGATCACACTTCATCGATATCCACTTTTCTGTCTGTATGTGCATGGTGGTTTGGATAAGAATATTCCCCCACCATTGGCCACCTAAAGTCAAGGGAAGTCCTTGCCACCTCATTCCCTAAAGACCAATCAGTTTAAAGGCCACATTGTTCTGCCAATCACATTGTGCCTAATGACTGCTGCTCTGAAAACTGTACAAATACTCGCCAAAGGAGCTGCACAAGGTCACCACTTCTCTTTCTGGTATAGGACGACCCTAAAGCATTGATACAATAAATTCCTCTTGCATTTTTCATCAATTCCTGGCTCTGGATCATTCACTCAGGGAGTCCCTGGTAAGCTAAGGCTGGCCAGAGTCTTACAGGCTGTGATATGAATGTTGCTTCCCCTGATGTGTTAGGCCTGCTGGAGTTTGAAAATCATGGTACATTGCAGATTGTCCCCAGGAGGTGAAGATCTGTTTACATGGAAAGACAGTGTTGCCCAGTCCAAAAGTGCTCTAGCATACTTCCGTTGGCCATAATTCAGTTATTGAACTCTGCATTAGCTTGCTTGTAAAAATATACCACAGACTGTTGTTAAGCAATGGAAAATAACTTTGCATACAGTCTTAGAGGATTGATATCTGAGTTCAGGTGTCAATAGGCTTATGGGGCTAATATCATTTCACTTGCCTTGTAGACATCTGTCTTCTCCCTTGAACTTTGCATGTTCTTTCTTCTGTGTAACATGTTTTTGTCTTAATCTCTACTTACAAGGGCACCAGTCAGTTGGCTTAATGCCTGTTATAAACATTGTCTAAAATCTTATATTGTTAGAGATCATATCTGCTAGATCATATCTGTTAGAGTTTTATTGAGAGTTGCTGGTGGTGGGGAGGACAAAACATTAATTTACATTTTTAACCACTTATTTTATCTTTTTCTTCTTTTCTAATTTTATATTCTATGCTAATATTACTATATAACAGATTTTTTTTGAGACAAGACCTAAGTACATGTGCTGGGCTAGTGTTAAAGTTGCAATTTGCCTGCCTTAGCCTCTGTAGTGGTAGGAGCATGAATGGGTACCATTAAGCCAAGCACTACAGATCATCTCAGTGAAGGCACAAGAAACTCATACTCTGTTTCAGGCGTTGGACCTGGAGCTCATGCTTCACCCATAGTGGGCAGGGGTTCCACTTCTGTGGCACACCTATCTTCCAAATCTTTCTGAATTAGGTTTTTCCATGACTACCCCTCCAAACTGCATGTAATAAAATCTTTATTTGCAATTCTTCCTGAATCGATCTTACTCAGGAATAATGTGGACAACATGTCCACAGCTTATTATGAGCATAAGAGAGGGAATATGTTATCTGTCTAAAGACACATTGTTGGAGCTTCTGTTGTATTTCCCATGCAGGAAATACATTGTATAAACTGTACCTTGTGGCATCATGTATGATCCCTACTTCATATGTGAATAAACATACAGAGAGGTTGGCTAATATCATTGAGGACTGTGCAGTGGTAGTGCACTTGCTTCATATGCTTGAAGCTGTTGCTTGAATCTCTAGCACTGAAAGAAAGAAAAAGAGGAAAGAATGAAAGGACATAGAACAATTAAAGGTCATCAATATAGAGAGAAGGTAACAAGAAAACGAACAAAGAAATAAAACAGAGATATATAATTCAAAAGACAGAGAAGAGAAAACGACAATTTAATTTAAAGATTTTAATCAGTACTGCTGGGCCTGGTGTGTAACTTTGTGTAAGAACACTTCCTCAGCATTTTTAAAACCGTGGTTTCCATCCCTAAACATACACACACACTAAAATCGAGCAACATGCCCTTCTGTAATGTGGAGAAATTGTTCCAAAGAGCTAAGGCAGGTGATTCCATAGAAAGGAAGAGCTGATCTAGTCTTTCTCCTAGTTCTTTAGCTTTTGTGATAGTTGGGGTTGAATTTAACATTCTACCACTGAACTATATACCCGTACCTATCACCAAATTCTTGTAATGAGGCTAGCCTTGAACCTGGGATATTCTTGCCTCAGCCTCTGGAGTAACAGTGATTACAGGGATGTGCTATCAGGCCTGAATTAAAAGTTGCCATCCTTGTAAGACAGGGACAAGGAAACAAGATAATAGAAAACTAATAGATACATTAACAGTATCAAGCTAACATTTTTCCAGAAGGGGTAGAGGTAAAAAGACTTTATTATTATGTTCATTCAAACTAACCTGTCTGGAAAATGGGGCCATAACCCATTGAAAGAGGGCTCTACCCCACCCTCTTTCAATTTATCTGAAGATCAATCAGTTCACAACTTAGTCCCAGTTTGTAAGAAACTGCAACATGAGTGACTTCATTTTGCTGTTTGCTTCCAAGACAGAGTCCCCTGTAGCTCAAGCTGGCCTGGAACTAAGCCTGCATTCTAACTTTTTAAGAAGTGGTATAGCCCAAAACATTAGACTCTTGTGATGTTTACTTGATAAAATTCAAGCTAGGATTCACATTGGTGATGTATATTTTTTTTGGCAAATAGTCATTTGTTATTTAATCTCACTGAAAAAGTTATCCCTAGAAGTAGCACCTCTCTGACACTTTAGACTCAAGCATGTTTATCTCAAAGTGTCCTCCGAGACTCCTCCGTGACAGGGGAAGAGAACATGGAAACACTCCAAGAGTAAAAACCTTGTGTTCTTGAGAACAACTTAAAGGTCAACCATTTCCAAAAGAGGTTACTATCATTTATTCTATCATATAAAAGTCCATACATTGGGAACAAAAACCTGGATGCTAAACCATCAAAAACACAACCGTGGAGAGGAGGTTCTACTGGGAACTGCAGCTGACCACCTCTCCTTCCACAGACAGTCTCTGTTGGGCATACCAAGAAAGAAGCTGAAGGATGCTATGTATCTGCTACTATTTTTTTTTTAAACTTGGAAGCCTCCTCTAAGGGTACACTGTATTTCTCAGAACTCTTTCTCATTTGGGAACTCCAGCTGACTACTTCAATGGGGCTTCCACAGCAGGTCTCTGCGGGATATTCAGAAGGCCCTGAATTGATGATACTTTGCTTTCTATTGATTCTTCCTATCTATTCTTTCACTTAAGTTTGCCATATATTTGGTAAATCACTCATTCAGAACAAAAAGTACAGCTACTGTAGATCATTCTCTGAACTGAACAGAAAATTTCTCTGACTTAAAGTCCATTTTCTCACCTCTGTGTGCCATGTGATCTCTGTCACCTCTGCACATGATGACTATTTTCTGGTTGTCACCTTGATTTCTCCTGGAACTAAAACTCAGAAATGGGGGACACAGCTGTGAAGAATTTTGCTTAACTTGAAGTAGGAAGATACTTTTAATCAGCATGTTTAAGGTGGGAAGACACACCTGTTAGCATCAGGGCCTCCAAAGCCCGTGACGTCACATGGGCTGGTCTCACAGACTTGTTGCCAGGGCAATGGCCGCCATATTCCCAGAATCCATTGGGCTCACCTCCCACCTTTACCTGCAGCCACTACGTCAGAATCCATATATATGTATATATGTATATATATGGGAGAACAGTCCTCCATCTCTTTTCCTCCTCTCTCTCCACTACTGCCCTCTCTCTCCCTCTCAATTAAACCTCTTACACATGGAACTGTTTGGGCCTAATGTGTGGTATGTTCTGATGCGACTCACCATTCTAACACATCATTTGGTGCTGAAACCCGGGAATTGGCAGTTCTGTCAGCAACCACTGCATTGTCCTGCAACGGGACGAGCAGAGATCATGGCCAGAGATCCCTACGACTGGTCACAGTACGGGGCAACCGCGGCTGCTGTGAGTATTCAAGATTGTGGCCACCATCAATCACAAGCTTTCACCACGCAAACTGCCGCTGCTGAAGCCACCACCAAGATGCAGCTGAGGTGTCGGAGCCATCCCAAGCACCGTGGGACATAATAACTTCTACCACGTGAGCCATGCCCCGCCTGGTCTATCATGTGAGGCTTAGCCTCTGCTTAGGCCCACACCTACCCATTCAGTTTCAAGTTTTCTATCTACCAGTCCACTATAATTCTCGCATAGACACTGGCATATTAATTGGTAGGATTAGTCAAGGGGAGGACCTCCAGCTTTCCAGATACGCCCTGGCCAGCCTTCTCTGGGAACTACAGGGTTTACAGTCATGCCTCCCAGCTGACAAACGTCTTAAGACTTCTACCATGAGTTGCCCCTCCCTTGAAAGTAACTCTTCGTTCCACAATTATTCCAGGCTTTTGCAGCTGAAAAAATCCTTGGTACCAGGGTGGGTTGCTTTCCGCAGCATGCCCAGGATCTGCTGGGTAGCCACTAGGGGGTCCTCATGATGACTTGGACCACTAGCCTGCTTGATATTTTTTGGTTTTTGGACTGTTCTCAGGACGCTGGTACGAATAGTCCAACTACCTGCCAATGGGTGTCAGAAAGTCTTCGACTGTACCTCCAAGGCACCTCACTGGAATGTCTCCTGGAAAATCTCAAATCTTTGAAGCTAATGCCTGACTTGAAGGCATCAAAATTAATATATCTCTGCAATAAGATCTGGATTAAATATCAACTAGATGGGAGTTCAAAATGGCCACTTAATGGCACCCTAGATCCAACTATTTTAAGAGATTTTATCATTCCTAGAATAGCTAGCTTTTTACGTTCATAGATTCCTTCCTTTTCCCTCTTTTCTCATCCCCTATATGAAGCAGCATTAGGCCCCGCCCATGAACCTCTTCTCAAACCTGTTACCAAGCCCTTTCAAAGGCTTCAAGAGGCTCTCCTTAAGGCCCCAGCTTTACATCTCCCTGACCTGACTCATCCTTTTTCCCTCTACATAACTGAAAAAGAGGGATTTGCCCTTGGAGTCTTAGGTTGTCAACTGGGACCCTCTTTTGCACTTGTAGCTTACTTATCAAACAAACTAGATCTAACTATCCATGGATGGGCACCTTGTGTCCATACCTTAGCAGCTGCTGAACTACTTATTCAAGAGAAAACAAAAAACAAAAAAAAAAACAGAAAAAAAAACCTCTGACCTTTGAGTCTTCTCTTCTCATAACTTGTCACAGCTCCTCACTTATAAAGGCTTACAGACTCTACCTCCTTCTACGATTCTTTCCCTTCAGGTAGCTCTAATAGAGGATTATACACTCACCTTCCAATCATGCCTGCCTCTTAATATTTCCAATCTTCTTCCTCAACCTAATACTGACCACTCCCTATCTCCCTCCTGCACTGAAACTTTAGAGGAACTATTACCTCATCCTTCACACATACAGGAGGCCACACTTCCTCAAGCCATCTATACCTGGTATACACATGGCAGCTCCTTTTTACATGAAGGGGCTAGAAAAGCTGGTTATGCCAAAGTGTCAGACACCGAAGTAGTGGAGGCATAGGCCCTTCCTACTCACACCACCAATCAACAGGCTGAACCAATAGCCCTTACCTGTGCCTTTCAACTGGCACAGGGAAAATCCCTCAACATCTACACAGATTCCAAATATGCTTTTCATATCCTTGTGTCTCACGCTGCTATCTGGAAGGAGTGTGGGTTACTTACTACAAAAGGAAGATCAATAACTAATGCAAACCAAATTATGGCCATGCTAATGGCCTCCCGTCTTCCCACAGCCATTGGGATTGTCCACTGTAGATCATACCAGACAATTGACTCTGTTGTCTCCAGGGCAAACAACCGAGCTGATGAGGCAGCTAGAGCTGCAGCCCTTAGAGGCCTAGACTCATCTCATCCTCCCCAGGACATTCTTACACTGCAACCTACATCTCTACCTTCTTTGTTGGGCCCTATTTGGGCCTGGTTTGGGCCTTGAGGACAAACTCAAGCCTGGCTCGAATTTTGTAAACTGTCTCAGTCACTTCCGTACTGGAGTGACTCAGCACAACCTGCTTAAGCCTGCCTTTGCCTAGCTCCTTGCTCTGTTAGTCACCCCATACCCTTTGTCAACTTTCTCCTCCCACTATGTCATCTCACCTCAGCAGAAAACTCCACCTCCTCACTCAGCCCTTTATAAAGAAAAGATTGATACATTAAAATGAGTTCCTGCTTTGACAGACTCCTGGCTCGGGGTGGTTATTCTCCGGAGGAAGGCAGGAGATTCGAGCTGTGACACTCACAGATCCAAGCTTCGACACTCACCATCCCACTCAGCCCCAAGAGGCTCAGCTGGACCGGGTTCTCTCCCTCTCATCTGGTTCTACAGGCAGAGAGCCTGCCTGGCACTTCTTCATCCCCTGACACCCACCAAACTCTGTCCTATCTTCACCAACTCTTTCATCCTAACAGCCAAGCATTGTCTTCTTTTGTTAAGACCCATCTACAGCCTACTTCTGAGGACTTAAGCTTCTTGAAATCTATCACTGCTTCTTGAAAAATCTGTCAGAGGTCTGACCCCAACTCAAAGTATTGTAGCACCCCTTTTCCTACCCATCAGGCTAGAAGTTCCCTTCCTGGAACTGACTGGCAACTTGACTTTACCCACATTCCCGCTGTCAGGCGTGCCAAGTACCTCCTGGTCTTGGTGGACACCTTCTCAGGGTGGGTAAAG
>JADRCD010187314.1:0-20174 GCA_019843815.1 Montemys delectorum
GTGCCATCCCTGGGCTGGAAGTCTTGGGTTCTATAAGAGAGCAGGCTGAGCAAGCCAGGAGAAGCAAGCCAGCAAGGAACATCTCTCCATGGCCTCTGCGTCAGCTCCTGCTTCCTGACCTGCTTGAGTTCCAGTCCTGACTTCCTCTGGTGATCAATAGCCATGTGGAAGTAAGCTGAATAAACCCTTTCCTCCCCAATTTGCTTCTTGGTCATGATGTTTGTGCAGGAATAGAAACCCTGACTAAGACAGTCATAAAGTACAGGATAAACATGCTACCAACCAGAGATTCAAAGAAGCTAACGTAATAAGGAGGGCCCGAGGGAAGATGCTTGAACCTCACTAAGAACTGTAAATAGATTAGATTTCTGGGGATGACAGAGGGATGGGACTGGGTGAGTGAGGGGTGGGGATGAAAAGAAAAAGGATGAGGTACAGGGAGGACAGAGGGAGAGAGTCCTGGAAGGGACAACTAGATTCAGGGGCAGGATCTCTGGGACAAGCTAGAAACAATGGACACTTTCAGGAATCTTGGAGGGTGACCCTAGCTAAGACTCCTAGCAATGGGGGGGGATGGAGCCTGAAGCAGCTACCTCTTCTAACCAGGCATGACTTCCAATGCAGGGATTGGGACACCAACCCAGACACAAAACCTTAGACTCACAATTTTGTCCTGTTTACAAGATCTTCAGGGGTAAAAGATGGAGCAAAATTTGAGGGAAAGGACAATCAATGACCAGTCTAGCTTGAGACCCATGCCATGAGAAAGAAACCACTCACAACATTATTCATGATATCCTGTTATACTTGCAGGCAGGAGCATAGCATAATTGTCATCAGGGAGGCTTCACCACAAAAAAAAAAAAAAAAAAAAAAAAAAAAAAACCTAATGGAAACTGATGCAGAGACCCACAGCCAAATGCTAAATGGAGCTTGGGGAATGCTATGTAAGAGGGGGAGGATGGATTGAGGGAACCAGAGGGATCAAGGACAACACAAGAAAACCTACAAAATCAACTCACATGGGCCCATAGGGGCTCACAGAGACTGAATGACCAACCTGAGAGCATGTGTGGGATGAACCTAGGCCCTCCACACATATTTAAGAGTTGTTCAGGGGCCATCACAGAGGGAGGCCAGGGAAGGAGCTCAAGGTAGGTGCTTGAAGCCAAAACCAAGGCAACCCAGATGCCAGGAGAGTGCAGTTCACTAGGTAGTTCACATACAGCTCAGCTTCTTATACAGAACGTGCCTACCTGCCTAGGAGTATTAGCCCCCACAGCGGGCTGGATCCTTCTGCAGTAACTAGCAATTACAAAAATGCCCCACAATTGTTACCTATGTGCAGAATGCCTACACAGGCGCGACTTGCTATTCCAAGGCTGGCTGATAGCCATGGGAGGCCTCCCCTTTTCTAAGAAGGGAAGGAAGGATGGATTGGGGTCAGGAGAGAGGTGAAGGGAGGGACTGTGAAGAAAGGGGGGAGGAGAAGCTGCA
Organism: Montemys delectorum; assembly: GCA_019843815.1. Lineage (NCBI taxonomy): Eukaryota > Metazoa > Chordata > Mammalia > Rodentia > Muridae > Montemys > Montemys delectorum. The sequence continues at coordinate 1,498 of JADRCD010187314.1, forward strand.
ATCCAGATGGAAAGGAAATAAATGACTTCATAAAAAATATTTAATCTAGTTCATGGTTTCACATGGCTACTTTACGACTCTCTGACCCTATTGGTTTTAGGCCCACACAGACGCACCATGACAGAAGGATACAGCAGAATAAAGTGGCTTACCTCATGGCAGCCAAAAAGCAGCTGGAGAAGACACGCAGGGACTAGGAGCATAACAAACCCTCCAAAGGCAGCCCCCCAGTTGCCTGTTTCCTCCAACTAGGCCCCACCTCCCAGTCCACTCAGTTACGAATCCATCCACCCACTAATGAAGTGAGTGGCTTCATGAGCCAGTCATTGGTCAACAGTACCACCAGCTGGGAACCAAGTCTTCAACACTCAAGCCTTTTAAAAAGAAACTACTAGCCAAACCATGACATCAAAAGGTCAGAAATTCTGTTTCCTAGGGTAGGAATTGTGAGAGAAGCAACTTGGAAGTTACAAAGACCCTGCCTTTTCAAATCAGATAGATCTAGAGTTGAAGATTAACCAGAAAATGTTAGATTCATGTACAACAACCTCTACCTCAAATTTCTTGCCAGTGCATTAATGCAACATACTTCAGCGGGCGCACAGGTCAGTAAGAAAGGGCTAACAATGCAGCTGAATGGTAGCATATGTGCCTAGCAGGCACAAATCCTTTGTTTTGATGTCCATTGCCACAAAAATAATAATAACAAAAAGGAATGATATGTGTACAAGAATCTACCACCCATCAAGCATGAAATGCCAGTTGCCCTAGCTCTTTTTCTTCCACTGAAACTTTGCCCCACCCACCTCTCTCTCTCTCTATCTATCTATCTATCTATCTATCTATCTATCTATCTATCATCACTATCTCTCTCTTATATGCATGTGTGAACAAATACATTGATTCTTTGATTTACAACCAGCTCCTGAACATCTAAATCTTCTTATCTCCTTTTGAGTAATTGATTGATACTGAAATTGAGACTACAGGTACACAACACTGTTATCAGGTCTCTTTCTTCCCCTCGTATCTCATACCTACTCTCCCACAGTCACCAAAGCAAAAGGAGGACGATGAGAAGGAGGAGCACCCCTCCATTATCACTGCAATGTCCTAGGCGACCCTTGGATGAACATCATAGTCTACCGTTGCCTGATTTGGTGCACACTTTCAGATTCACCTAGACTGAGAGCACTGTGGACTTTTATTCTCTCTATGATCAAGATGATTTACATAATAGTTACAGCCAGGAGGAGACATTTGACTTTTCAGCATGCACAATTTGCAGACCTTTGCAGTGGAGAACCATTTTTGCAGTTGATGAAAGGGAGACAGGAGAACTAGTCATTTGCCACTGACGGTTTTATGATAAGCAGCAGGCATCTAGGATTATTTCCAAAGATAGTGAATAGGTTCAAAGTCGTAGATTATTGGACATTAATTAGGAGTCGATGTCACATACATTTTAAATGTTAATCACTGTTCAGTGGGCCAGTGGACTCAGATAGGTCACCCACAGCCCACTCCCTCTAGAAGTATCTGCTTGAGTGGTAAAGCACCATGTAGTAGTGGCACAAGAGCCTGTTCCCTTGGAGAAAATGACAGAAGGACTCAAAGAGTTCATAGTAAATATACCAAATCTTCAGATTTGTAAATCTTCCTATGTTTAGCTGAATTTTTCAAACACTCCTCTCTACAGTGGAGAATGGCAATGAGTGTTGTGATACATAATACCTACAAGTTACCTCGGTTCTTTTTAAGACTTAATTTCAGAGCCTCTAAACATAATCTGAGGCACAAAGGCAACAGTAAAACTAGTTTGGGGGGGGGGCCTAAAATTAATCAATACTGGATTTCAGCAGGATGAGCCACTAGGGTTTTAGAACAAAAGCTCTAGCTCATCTGTCCCAAGAAGCTAAGCATAGCCACCCATTCGAGTACTCCATCTAAAGAGATGAGGGCTGGTGGAACTCAGAGAAAGAAAATGGAATCAACGGACGGAAGGGAAAGGAATAGCTAACAGGGGGCCAGGGGCACCGAGTTTGCTTTGGAGCACTGACCCCAGACCTTAGTCTAAGTGGAAAAGGAATTAGAGCGGAAGTAAAGGGAATGCGTAATTAAGCAATAATGGTCAGAATGTGGCCTAGCAGGTCATTATCTTGAGTCCTGGGTTTGTATGGTGGCCTGAAGTTGTTATGGCTGTCATCGTTCAATAGGACTGCTTGGACCTCTACAAGATGATTCCTACTGCTCTCCCACGCAGACTTACCATCACAGGAAATTATCCTCATTTGAGGGGCGGTCTTGCTTCTTGCTGAAGTGTTTAGGAACCCTAGTTTCTAATCGAGATTCTTGTTCTTCTTCTGCTTGTTTTACACAGCTGCCAAGAAGCCACATGTAAGGATGCACCCAAACTCCATGTCACTCAAATACCCATCAGCTTTGGAACTGGATCGCTGGACTTTTTTATTTATTTATTTACTTATTTTAAACTCCAGATTTTATTCCCCTCCTGGTCCACCGTCCGACTGTTCAACATCCCATACCTCCTCCCTGCCTCTGCTGTCTCCACAAGGATGTTCCCACCCCACAAGAACTCTAAACTCCCTGGGGCCTCCGGTCTCTTGAGGATTAGGTGCATCTTCTCGACTAAACCCAGACCCTGAAGTCCTCTGCTGTATATGTGCTGGGAGCCTCATATCAGCTGGGGTATGCTTCCTGGTTGGTGTTCCAGTATCTGAGAGATCCTGGGGGTCCAGGTTAATTGAGACCGCTGGTCCTCCTAAGGATCACCCTCCTCGGCTTCTTCCAGCTTTTCCCTAATTCAACCACAGGGGTCAGCTGCTTCTGTTCACTGATTGTGTGCAAATATCTACATCTGACTCCTTTAGCTGCTTGTTGGGTCTTCCAGAGGACAGTCATGACAGGTCCCTTTTTGTGAGCGCTCCATAGCCTCAGTAATAATGTCTGACCATGAGACCTCATGAGACCTCAGTTTGAACTAGATCCCACTTTGGGCCTGTCACTGGACCTTCTTTTCCTCAGGCTCCTCTCCATTTCCATCCCTGCAGAACTTTCAGACAGGAACAATTATAGATCAGAGGTTTGACTATGGGATAGCAACCCCATTTCTCACTTGATGCACTGTCTTCCTGCTGGAGATGGACTCTACAAGTTTCCTCTCCCCAATATAAGGCATTTCACCTAAGGTCCCTCTCTTTGAGTCCTGACAGTCTCTCACATCCCAGGTCTCTGGTACATTCTGGAAGGTCCCCCCAACCTCCTACCTCCCAAGGTTGCATGTTTCCATTCTTTCTGCTAGCCCTCAGGGATTTCAGTCCTTTCCCCCCACCCAACACTCGATCATGTTCCCCTCTCTGTACTACCCATCCCCTTTCTAAGTCCATCCCTCCCCCCTTGTGGTTGCTTTCTTTTCCCTCCCAAATGGGAGTGAGGCATCATCACTTGGGCCCTTTAGCTTGTTGGCCGGATCACTAGATTTTTATGGTTGGGGTAGGTTATATTTATCATAATCTCAGTAGTGATGCCATTCATTTTAGACCCTTGTGTACTAGATGATTGTCTTAATCTTATCTCCTATTGTTTATAGTCAATATGCATTCAGATAGCTCTGAAGCAATCTGATCTCACCTATCTGGGTCCCCTTGATCCAGGCCTGAACAAAAATGAAGATCCCAAACATGCCTGTACCCCATTTTTAGTCACAAGTAGCAATATATCAAGGGCTACTGCCTAACTTATTTTTTCAGCCCAGCTCCTAAGGAGGTTAGGTAGCTAGACAGGATTGGTGACCTTATATGCCTATGAAGATGGACTCCACTTTTTCGTAGCTACACTAGAAAAGGAAATATCAGAAATATCACAATTACCCCTATTTAAGGTTAAAATACGAAGTCTTCTGATTCAAGATGGTGATGACTGCCAGCACCCAAGGTGTTCAGAGCCACTCCAAGGAGACTGAGGAACACACAGAGACTTTGAGGATAAACTTTGTGGCAGAGAATGAACCTGCTGAGTGCACAGTATCTCCCAAACAAACAAACAAAAAATGACAGGTCTTATGGGAAGATGCTTTTTAAAAGCGGTTTCATAGAATTGGGGCTGGGCAAGGCAGAACAGAGCAGAGTGAATGGAGGAAAGAGGAAGAACTAGCACACCACAGCAGACAAAGGAGCCTGTCCTTGCCTAGCAGGGCCAGTCTTCAGGCCGCTGGGAGGTTTGGAACACTTTGTCCAGTTTCCACCCGCTAGGATGGAGCCACCCTTGTTGCTGCTTTGCACTGATCACTATGCTGGGGTAGGACAGTGTGGGGCCATGGTGCAGTGCTGCCCGCGGACTACAAGCCCGATTGGTAGCTGTGAGCAGGCCTGATGGCCAGTGTGATGGGCAGGGAGGTGTGCAGCAGCCTGAAGCTCCTGCGGATCCTGGCCTCAGATGTGCTGCCCCGCTGCAAGATCACCCTGACTCTGAGCAACAATATATGCTGTTGAAGAATGGTTTATTTTCTGGTTTAAGCCTCCTCAAAAGACCTTCATGGTCTGAGCTGATGCCAGAGGCCTTGCTGGTATCCGTGGTCTGTGTGGCTGATAGAACTCGTGCTGGTGTCTGTGATCAGGGCTGCCACAAGAGGCCATGTTGATGCCCAAGCTGAGAATAGAAACCGTGTTAATGTCCTTAATCTCTTCTGCAGCTGGAAACCTTGTTGATATCCATGGTCTGTGCTGCTACCAGAGACCACGTTGAGGTCTGTAGTCTGTGTTGCCGCCAGCTGTCATAAGGCAAGAAAGCTTCTTTTGCAGTGGTATTGCTGATTGCAGACTCATAACTAAGAATGAGTGACATTGAAGTTCTCTGTGATAAACCCACGCTCCTCCCCCCCCCAAAAAAAAAATAAAACAGCTGTGATAATGATGCTGGAGTGTAGCTCTTCATGATTGATGGTTTCTGGTGGGGAGGTGGAGAAGGACTCAGTTTTCTTTAAGAAGCTGGCAACTGGGGGTTTGGCCATGCTCCAATGAGTATATCAACAATACACACTGGGCTTAGTGTATTTAGCAGGGGAGAACAAGGATGGCAAGGTGTACCTGGGAGAAATGGGAAGCAAGTATGATCAGTGTGCATGTATGAAAGTCCTAAATAATTAATGAAAATATTGGGTTGCGGGGGGGAACTTTAAAATACCACATGAAAAGGTAAAGGTATGAGGACTTGTTGAAGCTGATTAAAGAAAAGCTACTTCCTTCTGGTCAAAAGAATAAAATCTGAGTTCTGTCTCTAGCCCCTTTTTGGAGACATGCCTTTCTGACCTACTCTAAAGCTTACACATTACATATTATTGTTTCTTCCCTTAAGATTTAATCCATCTGTGTCTGTTAGTTGCCTGGCCAGGAAACAATTCCTCAGGTAGGCGGATCCTCGTGGAAGCATGCTAAGGCAATGGGAGGAATAATTATCCCCTGAACGAAATACTGTGCTTATTCCTCTGAGAAACTCCACCCTGATGCACTTTGCTTACAATGTTTCCACAGTACAGTACTGCTAACTCTGCCCCTTTTTTTCTTTTTATTTCCTTTTTTAAAATTCAAACTCAAAAAGGTAACTTTTCTCTTTCATTATCTTTATCTCTTTCTCAGACACGAAGCAAAATCCTTAGGATGCATTCCCTAAAAATTCTGGACTCCCTCACTGTTTCTCTGAAGATCCTTCCCCACTTTCTACAGCTGCCTGCCAACTTTCCGTTACTCAGTATGCCAACTTTCTTTGGATCCTAACTCAAAAGGCATGACTTTCACTCTCTCCTATCAACCTTCTCTTGGAACTTAACAAAATGTATAGATTTCCTTCTCTGTCGTTTTCCTTGCAAATATTAATGTGATTCTCCTTGAGCTTCCAAGTCCATTTCTAAATTATTTGATTAACAAGACTAAGAACCCAAAAAAGAAAGACTGATTTCTTTAGTAGGGTGAACACACTTAGGACCCGGGGTTTTACACAGGTAGTCCTAGAATACCTGTGGTGAAATGAAGATAGAATTATCCCACTTTGCACCCTGCTTCAAGTTACCTTGTGAATCCAAATGAGGAGTTAATGCCTCTTAGCAAATGCTACCTGTAAGAATTATTTCAATAAAGAATTCCAAACCTAGTCCATGACCTAATTTTGCCCCCTTGGAATGAGAAAACCAAAGACTGCTAAGAACAATTGACTTCAATTTGGATATAAGTGTCAGTAGATATAAAATTATCTCTTTCTTATTTTTCTGGTATTAAAATGTCTTTCTAAAAAAAAAAATCAGTTCCTAGTAAAAGGTGGCCATATATTATTGTTTTCAGTAAGTTTATAATTAGTAAAATCGTTTTTCATAATTTTGAAGGATATGAGGAGGAACCCTGGTAAATATGTGATATCCTCTCTGGAAATGCTGCACCGGGCTACCCCTGTCCCAGCATGCATTAAGAAAGATTGTTGCCTTGTGATCTTTCATTTCCACAAAGGACAATGTTTAAAAGTCAATATTTCTCCATTTCCTGGATTTTCTTCTGATGAGAAAGGACAAACACTCCCTCCCCCCCCCCCCCCCGCCCATGCACACAAGACACTTGAAGACAGAAATGATTTCCTCAAAGTGGTTTAATCATGCTCTTGAAACCACTTCCTTCAGCGGCCTAATCACAGAAATCAGAGGCAAAGGTTAAAGATGGAGTTCGTTGGACCAAATTGCCTGAGAATGTTTCTCGGCAGCAGATTCCTTTGCATTAAAAGGTGAAGTCTCTCTGATAATGGTTTGCTTATGTGGTCTCTGGGCTGTAGCATTTCCTCTGCCCAGATAATGTACACAAAGCTTTGAATATTCACTTTGAAGAGAAACGTGCTTAATTTCCATCAGCGTCTCACTCAGACCTAGACACAAATTGTTTTTCATAACTTTGAAGGATATGAAGGAAAACCTGGTAAGTGCGTGATATCCTATGTGGGAATGCTGAATTGGGCCATCCCTGTCCCAGCATGCATCGAGAAAGAAGCTCTGTTTTCTCAGGACAATGTTTAAAAGTCAATATGTCTTTCTTTCTTGGCTTTTCTTCTGATGAGAAAGGACAAACACTCCCTACCTGCCCTTAGAGTGGACACAGTGGACACTAAATGTCATTTAATACCATAAACAAAAGGAGACAGCATCAAGATTCTGTAAGAGGAAAATAACGGCAATCTAATTCTTTTACTTCTTCTTTGATTAAGTATCACCCAGAACAATTTTCTTTATTGTTCGTGATTCACAGGTAGTAACATTATAAATAAAAAAATTAATCAAAAATACAACTTAGTCAATAAATACAGTGTATTGCACCACATTGCAGTGGTTCTTAAACATTTCTGAAAACCTACAGCAAGAAGTTCTGGCCCTGAGGAGCAATAGACAAAGGACCCACTTCTCCTTTGGTGAAGCAGCTGAAAACAGTGGCCCAATATTTTGTGTGGTTCACTTTAACTTAAAAAGGTGTGCTTTGCCTAAAATTTCCCTTTTAGCTCTGCTTCTTAAATATGCGTTGGCTAGCAGCACACACCTGCAATCCCAGCGTTCAGGAAGCTGAGGCAAGAGGACCGCTGCATGTTCTTAGCCAGTCAGGGTTACAGCAAGACGCTGCCTAAACTGAACACCCAAAGAGAAGCCTGGAGACGGAAATGGAAGACAGTGACGCCCCAGTGTAAGCTGAATCAGAGTCCTCCAGGTAGGGAAGGACTTCACTATTGTGGAACACTCACCAATGGATTTGTGGCTAAATGCCCATGGCCTGCTGTCTTTGGTTTATATAATGGCTGAGATAAAAGCAAGGGAGATCGAATTCGATCACCAATGGGAGGAGAGGCCCTCGGCCCTGTGAAGGTTCTGTGTGCCCCCGTGTAGGGGAATGCCAGGGCCAGTAAGTGGGAGAGGGTGGGGTGGCAGGCATGGGGAGCGGGGGAGGCAACAGGGGTTTGTTCTTGTTGGTTTTGTTTGGTTGGTTGGTTGGTTTTTGGAGGGGAAACTGGGAAAGGAGAAATTTACATGTAAATAAAGAAAATATCTAATTAAAAAAAAAAAAGAAGCAAGGGAGACATGGAAGAAACATCATCACACCACAAGATACCTCCATATGCTGATATTCTATTTTCCTTAATAACTGTCAAGATAGAGATTTTTATACTACTTTACAAAAAAAAAAAAAAAAAGACTCAAAGGGTTGAGATTCAAATTTAGCGATATATCTGATTCCAAATCCAAATACTCCCTTTCCCTCCCCACAATTATGACTGTTCTGGAAGGAATGGGAGAGATTAACTCAATCTCTTTTTAACTGAATGTAGTTAGCATTTCAAAAAAAGGTGTTTAACTGTGGCATTCTGTACATATATGTCATCACAATTCACTCTTGCTCACCCCCAGACAGCGCTTCCCAACTCCTTCTGATTCTTGTGGACCACCTTTTTCTCCTTGTAAGTAATTCAGTTCTTTTACATTAACTTTAAGTGACTCATTGAAGATTATTTAATCCATAAAAGAATTGTGCTAGACAGGGTCCCCAATGAAGGAGCTAGAGAAAGGACCTAAGGAGCTGAAGGGTTTGCAGCCCCTTTGGACGAACGACAATATGAACTAACTAGTATCCTCAGAGCTCCCAGGGACTAAATCACCAACCATGGAGGGACTCATGGCTCCAACTGCATAATGTAGCAGAGGATGGCCAAGTCGGTCATCAATGGGAGGAGAGCCCCTTGGTCCTGTGGAGGTTATATACCCCAGTGCAGGGGAATGCCAGGGCCAGAAAGCAGGAGAGGGTGAGTTGGTGAGCAGGGTGAGGGAGAAGGGAACAGGGGGGTTTTTTTGTTGTTTTTTTGGTTTTTTTGGAGGGGAAACCGGGAAAGGAGATATCATTTGAAATGTAAATAAAGAAAATATCAATTAAAAAAAAGAAAATTTAAAAACAAAAAAAAGGACTTGTTCTAGCACCCAGGTGTCTGGTCCCCCATCCAGGAACCTTCACTTAATCCCACCTCCCCCCCCCCCCCGAGTTAATGGAATCATTCCTTCCCAAGGCAAAGGCTCAGCCACAGCTTCTGTGATTATGGTTGGCTCTTTCTGAGTTTTCTTCTGTTTTTTAAAAAGTTATGATTTCTCTTTTCAGAGGCAACACAATTCACATCTCAGCTCCAGTCAAAAGAAGAAAAATAGGTACTGTGCAGTTAATAGAAAGTCATGCTTTACAAATGTTTTCTCTCTCCCTAAAACCCCGACATTGGAGAGAATGAATGTTCTATGTTACATGAGGCCACGGTTTCCTTTTTTTCCATTTTTTATTAGATATTTTCTTTATTTACATTTCAAATGTTATCCCCTTTCTCATTTCCCTTCGGAAAACCCTCTATCCCCTTTCCCCTCCCTCTGCTCACCAATCCACCCACTCTTGCTTCCTGGCCCTGGAATTCCCCTACACTGGGGCATAGAGCCTTCACAGGACCAAGAACCTCTCCTCCCATTGATGACTGACACATGCAGCTGGATCCATGAGTCCCACATGTGTATTTTTTGGTTAGTGGTTTAGTCCTGGGAGCTCTAGGGGGTACTGGTTAGTTCATATTGTTGTTCCTCCTATGGGGCTACAAACACCTTCAGCTCCTTGGGTCCTTTCCCTAGCTCCTCCATTGGGGACCCTGTGATCAATCCAATGGTTGGCTGCAAGTCTCTACCTCTGTATTCGTCAGGCACTGTTAGAACCTCTCAGGAGACAGCTAAAACAAGCTTCTATCAGCAAGCACTTGTTGGCATCCACAAGAGTGTCTGGGTTTGGTGACTGTATATAGGATGGATCCCGAGGTGGGGCAGTCTCTGGATGGTCATTCCTTCAGTCTCTGCTCCATAGTTTCTCTCTTCAACTCCTTCCATGCATATTTTGCTCCCCGCTTTTAAGAAGGAACAAAGTATCCACACTTTGGTCTTCCTTCTTCCTGAGTTTCTTGTGGTTTGTAGATTGTATTTTGTGTATTCCGATCTTCTGGGCTAATATCCACTTATCAGAGAGTACAAACCATGTGTGTTCTTTTGTGATTGGGTTACCTCACTCAGGATGATATTCTTCAGATCCATCCATTTCCCTAAGAATTTCATAAATTCATTGTTTTTAATAACTGTGTAGTACTCCATTGTGTAGATATACCACAATCTCTGTATCCATTCCTCTGTTGAGGGACATCTGGGTTCTTTCCAGTTTCTGGACAACTAAGGCTGTTATGAACATAGTGGAGTATGTGTCCTTATTACATGTTGGAGCATCTTCTGGGTATATGCCCAGGAGTGGTATAGCTGGGTCCTCTGGTAGTACTATGTCCAATTTTCTGAGGAACCACCATACTGATTTCCAGAGTGGTTGTATCAGCTTGCAATCCCACCAGCAATGGAGGAATGTTCCTCTTTCTCCACAACCTTGCCAGCATCTGCTGTCACCTGAGTTTTTGATCTTAGCCATTCTGACGGGTGTGTGGTGGAATCTCAGGATTGTTTTGATTTGCATTTCCCTGATGACTAAGGTTGTTGAAAATTTTTTTAGGTGCTTCTCAGCCATTCAGTACTCCTCAGTTGAGAATTCTTTATTTAGCACTGTACCCCATTTTTAATTAGGGTTATTTGGTTCTTTGGAGTTTAATTTCTTGAATTCTTTGCATATGTTGGATATCCGCCTTCTATAGGATGTAGGATTGGCAAAGATATTTTCCCAATCTGTTGGTTGCCATTTTGTCCTATTAACAGTGTCCTTTGCCTTACAGAAGCTTTGCAATTTTATGAGGTCCCACTTGTCAATTATTGATCTTAAAGCATAAGCCATTGGTGTGCTGTTCAGGACATTTTCCCCTGTGCCCATGTGCTCAAGGCTCTTCCCCACTTTCTCTTTTATTAGTATATCTGGTTTTATGTGGACTTCCTTGATCCACTCGGACTTGAGCCTTGTACAAGGAGATAGGGATGGATTGATTTGAAGCCATGGTTTCCAATACAGCCCTTTGAGATCTTGTTCTGAGGTTTTGGTGGAGAAGTGCAGCTCTTGTACCCTGGACCAAGGAATGATCTTACTCTATCACAGAAGACCCTCTTCTTTAATGCACAGCTCAGCTTCAGGAAGGATGTACATGGAGCAGAGCATTGAGTGAGGAAGGAGATATCCACCTACCCATGCAGATCCTCTGAATGAAAGCAGACGACAATGGGTTTAGAGATGTCTCAGCCAGATCACCTGAGTTCCCCACACCCGCTAGCACAGCTCTTGGAGTAGATGTGGTGTCTATATGCTTTCCTCTCACACAAGACCTACTCATCTCAGGGGAGTGTGAGTGAGTACACCTGAATATTCAATTCAAAGCTGTTTGTATTTGATTTAAAAAAAAGAGCTTGTTTGTAAAATAAAAAGGGATAATATGTTTATACATTCTGTTACTTAAATTATATGTAACCACTGAACTTCTGTGTAGTATCAGAGCAGTTGCAACTCTGTGACTAGCAGAGCTTCCGTTCAGTACCAAAATAAATTTTATTATCTCCTCATTCTATCTCAATTGAAAAATGAGAATTGTGTTTACCAAAACTTACAGCTAATGATAGATGCCTCATACTCTGCTGATTTTACACAATGATTTCTTTCATTCTTTGTGGCTTTGAGCAATGAGCTTGCTCATCTGTGTTACATTTCAAATAGTACCCAAATTCCAGCTAATTTATCACGTTTATATTACAAATAAGGACATGGAGTTAAAACTCCATAAATCAATTCATCTATCCATCTTAAATTAGTCATACAAACTCAAAATGGAAGTATATTTCATGGACCTTATTTTTTCTGGCTGGTCTTGCTGACGGAGATCTTTCCTTCTCTGGTACCACTATTCCCCACTCTCTCATCCCTACTGTGTACAAGATGGCCCAGCAGACTCCACAGGTCAGAATCTTGGCTTGGGCTGGGCGGTGGTGGCGCATGCCTTTAATCCCAGCACTTGGGAGGCAGAGGCAGGTGGATCTCTGAGTTCGAGGCCAGCCTGGTCTACAGAGTGAGTTCCAGAACAGCCAGGGGTACAGAGAGAAACCCTATCTCGAAAAAAACAAAAAACAAAAAAACAAACAGAATCTTGGTTTGGTTTCTCAAGGTATGCTTCATTGTCCTCATGAAAGTCCACTTCCCCCAAGCTCTATAACTGACCAGACAATGAATATTCATTAAGCACCTCTGGACCACTTTGTTAGGAATTGTAGATGATATGACGATACAAAGAGAACAGACCTTTGTTCTGCACAGACTTAGAGTTAGCAGCCAACCCTACTAGATAAACTGCCTTTAACTGATCACTAATTCTCCTACCAAGAAATGAAACTAACTACATTGTTCTCAAAAAGGGATTCCTGTTTAACACAGGTTCACTGTACATTTCCTGAGCAGATGCCAATGCATTACAAATGTGCACAACTTTTAGGGAAACATATTTGGTTTCTTCATGATAACAAAAATAGTTTGGTGGTGTTTTTTCTCTGTTTCCTAACAGCAGGAATTAATTTTTTATGATAGGAGTTCTTAATTTGTTTTAGGCTAAAAAAAAAAAAGAACTTTAAAACAAGCAATTTATTTATTGTGAACTTTTGTTAAATGGCATTAGAAAAAAAAAGCCACATTTCAGTTTCTCCTGACTTCTCTCTTTATAATATCCCTTTTAAAAATTCATTAAAACATGTGCTTCTTCCTTAGACTATAAATTTCATATGACCATTTTCAAAGAAGCTGTAAAAACTACAAAACTATTATCATAATCAATAGGATATCAAGAAACAAAAATGAGATCTAATTACACTTTACTGTAGTCATATGTCCCCTTAATAGCATTCATACATTTCCAGTTACATAATTAAATGCCAAAGGTGTTATCAAAGATACATTTTAAGGTCTAATTAACTGATAATAATTATAGTTGGATGCTAAGACTACATGATAATTAGAAAGACATTAGCAGAGATAGGCTGCTCATCTGAGAATTACGAAGCTACTTCCCACCTGTTGCAGCAGAGATGAAGTTTTGTCTCCAAAGCAATAGCTTCAGGGTTTCAGGGCAGATTGTAAATAAATGAGGCTTAATGTGCACCTGACATAAAATAAAAATTGCAACAGGGATTATTATTTATGTATTTATTTATTTATTTACTTATTGCTATGCTGGGCATTAAGTCTGGTGTGTCATCACTACGCTGTGTGCTGTACCACTAAGCTACACTACCATCATTTTTATAAGCCAAGGTCCCTCTATATTACTCAGATAGGTTTTGAATTCACTGTAGACCAGGCAAGCCTTGAACTTGCAATACTCTTGCCTCTATCTTTCACATACGCATGTCAGGCCTGCGCCACTAGGCCCATTTCTTATCTTTAATTGAGATCCAATAGACACAACACATAATGTACCACCTATACATTTTTAAGTATGTACTTCGGTATAATAAGATGCATTTTCACTGTCATTCAACTGACCTCCAGAACTTGTCTATCTTGCAAAACTGAAACTATTTATTTAGTATCTCTGAATCCCCCTTCCTTGACAAGCTCCATTTTACTACTTCTAAAAGTTTGGTGACTCTATATCCCTCATATAGTTTATTTCATACAACAAATCTCAAAGTTTCATCCACATAGTAACCTGTGTCTAATTGTCCTTCCCTTTAAAGATGTATATATCCCATAGTATATGTACCATATTTTGTTTCTGAGTCCATCAGTGGACCTTGAAGTTGCTCCCCCTTTTTGTCTTTTGGAAATAATGTACCTTTCATTGGAGATGCTATTGTACTTTTTATTGACTTCCTACATGTAGAAATGTTGCTGATCCAAAAGCTAGCCTAGTGGCACCTTCACATCAGCCAAGCTGTCTCATCTATTGATGAGCCAGCTTAATCGGGGTGACTGAAGTGCCTCCTCCTAATAGGGAGGATCTAATATTCACTATGTCCACAATGGTCTGTGCAAGGCCCTTTTACTTAATGATCTTATGACATAGGTATTAATCCCTTTGTTTCATACATGAGAAAACTGAAGCTGGGGAACTAATTATTTGCCCTTAATTTCAAAGTCATAGACTATACAAATGGATTAAAATCTAAACCCGTTGTTGTTGTTGTTGTTGTTGTTGTTGTTGTTGTTGTAAACCCTATATGCTTTTACCAATCACACAAATAATTAGTGGAACAACCTTTCCTACTTTACTCATAGGTAGAAGTCATACCACCTGAAGGGGCTCTCTCTGCATAAGTACTTCTTTATGCCATGAGCCTTGACCATTCCTGTTACCACCTGGCTACTATGTGCCTTATCCCAGGTAAGATGGGACCGTGAACCTGAAGAGGAAACTCTATCCATAAAGACCTCACTCCTGGGAGGAACCATGAAGAATCTCATGAGGGAGAGTTCACTAAGTGAGTTTTCATGTGCACACTAGAGTGGGAGCATGGTTTGATCCCAGTTCTAGCCAGTATCAGGTAGGACTTACTTTACACTCCAGAATTTTAATGTTTTATTGCACATATACAATCAGATTACCAGGCCCAGGCAAAAAGCTTAAGTTTCCATCCTAAGTGAATATGTATCCTGAAAGATATGTGGGGGTGGGCGGGTTAATGCAACATTTCCAAGAGAATCAGAAACACCCTTTGGTTTGATAGAAGGTCGATGGTACTACCTACCATGAAGCTGTGCTGACCACTGATAAAGTCAACAGCAGAGGGGCAGAATAAAGATAATGCATGCCAGAGTGCCTAAGGTGTGGTTTCAAGGCTTATCTTTTCCTCCAGGACAAAAACAACTCAGTTCATCATCCTGACTCCTGAGAGAATTCGACCTGGGTCTGTGTTTGAAATTATTTTCTATCTGCAAGGAAAACCTCCAAGGATTTCTTAAAAGCCCTGTGGCTCAGCTTAATTCAATCATTTGAGTGAGAAGAAGCCACGAGAATCACAAATGTTATTGGCATCTTTAGCTGTACCCCACCCCCACCATTTTTTCAGAATCAACATTGCCTGTTTTTCTGCTCCCACAGCCACACTATCATCTTTTCTGCTTCCAGAACCATTAGTGCTCTGGAGCGCTAGGTCGAACTTCTGAAGTACCAACTGTCTGGCAACTCAGAGAGGCCTTACATATTTCTCCTCAACCAGAGATTACTTTCAATAAACTTTCTTCTCATACCAAATATTTTACAACCATTTTTATTTTATTTTGCCCTTTCGTTATTGATGTAGCCTAGAAACTGCAGATAACAGAAAAAATGGGAAAAGAATTTTAAGTACAAATAATCCACACCCACCTTCAGAAGTACTAAGACACACACACACACACACACACACACACACACACACACACACACGCAGGTATGCACACATTATAATGGGACAATACTGTGTATTATATTTTTATAATCCTTTTCTCCACCACACTCTTTTCATCTTGAGTGTTGATTGCGAGATGTCTTCTGCTGATGTGAGCACTGAAGCTGGCTTCCAGTGCTCAGGCTTCCCCAAGTCGACTGTAATCCTCACATCCAGGTTGCTAAATGGCTGTGCATCACAGAGGAGTACCACAGAGAGTCCAGGAGCCTGAGCCTGAGAAGAATACAAGAAAAAGTGGCTTTCTGCCTCTTCTCTCAGGCATTCCTGCCTCCTCTTCCCTCTCCACACAGGATGCACTGAGACTCCAGCACTTTGTAGTGAGCTCACTCTGCCAGGAATCAGGCACAGTGCCACTGCAGCAGATGGGCTGGAGAATAGGTAGTCAATGAACAGGATACCAGCGTGGATGACAGAACTCCTAGGTAAGAATTTATCCTTCAACACTCAAATCAAGACAGACACCATCAGAATGCTAGCTGAGGGACAAATTTACTCTGGCCCAGAAGGAACAGCTGTCACATCTTGAGGAAAAAATATTTCCACAGAGATGGAAGGATGGCAGTGAGGCCAAGGAGCTCTGTGGTGGGTTCCTCGGAGTTCTACAGAATCCCTCTCCTAGCCAAAACAAGCTTGCTCAGCCCAGCCGGTGCCTGGTAAAGTAGGCTATTAGAATGCAGGGCTGCTCTCTGCAGGCCCTCCTGATACATAAAGAGTCCATAATATTTGGGCTACAGCCCCAACTCATTATTTGCTATGAAAGTTTATGCAGTCACAAAATTAAATGGGAAAAGCACATCGTGAAGTGTTTGCAACCCACTTAACTTATGCCTGACAGCAGCAGAAGATCACAACCTGACTGTCAGCTTTGTTACTCTCTCTGTACATTACAGCCGCTTCATCAAGGGACGTTCCATACAAATATGAGCTTCTCACACATTCTATGGCTTGTCTCTTGGGCCCTAGCAGAGATAAGGAAAACTCTTTATCTGAGACACTGATAGAGTCCTCTGCTCCAGATGATACTTCATGAAAGTCCCTGAGTTCTCTTCTATAGGCCCTACTGGGTGGGAACTGAAAATCCCCATTCAGACAGATATTAGATTTTTAAAAGGTCTTTTCTTTGTCTAAAACACAGACCAGGACTGAGATGGTAGCTCAGTTGGCAGATCACACCCCAAGAATGAAAAAAGCCCTGGGTTTGATCCCCAACACATAGAAATCAGGAGTTGTGGCATTCATACTCTGGAGATGAAGGCAGAAGGATCAGAAGTTAGTTTGAAGTTGTTCTTGACTACAAAGAGCATTTGAGGACAACCTGGACTACAATGATACCTTGTCTCAAACAAACAAACAAGCAAACAATCAAATAATCAATAAACCATGGGGCCAAAGCTAGTCTCTCACTGACTGTCTCTATCAGAACAGAGCCTCACTTCTATGTGGTCACCTCTGAAGATTTTTCCCTGCTAGAGCAGAGTTTGCAAGCTGCAACAGAATCTCTTTGACCTATTAACTCATCTGGCTCTTTGCATGTCTGCCAGCTTATCTATTACAACATTATTGGGACCAACCTCTGTTGATTCTGTAAAAAAGAAATCACTTGATTATAGAAGAGATCAGAAAGCACTGGTTATATGAGAGATGGAATATTATGAGTAATACTTATTTTTTCATCAATGTGATGCATTTTCTTGTAATTTAGGGTAAATCTTTCTAAAGAAAAGGCATAAAGGTCGGGGGATAGAAGCAGAAGAGACTGGAGATACACAAGTGATGGTTATTTTCACTCCTGTCATATGAAATGGGGTAATTTATAAAGAACACAAATGCAATTCTCACACTTCTGGATGCTGGGAAGTCCAAGATCAAGGCATTAAGAATTTCATTGTTGGCTGAGGGTCCAAGTTGATGGAAACTTGACATTGCATTGTCTGAACAGGAAGGATGCTGTGTCCTTCAGAGGAAGAAGGCAAAGGGACAAATGAGCCCTTTTTATAAGGGCTTTAGTATACTTGTCAGTTACCTTTGATCAACATAGCCTAGAGTCATCTGAGAGAAAAGCCTTCCTTCATGAGGAATTGTCTAGATCAGATTGGCCTGTGGGCATGTTTATGGGGATTATCTTGATTATTAACTGATACAGAAGGGCCCAGCCCACTGAGGACGATGCTATCTCCCGATAGGTATTCCTGAACTATAAGAAAGCTAACTAAACATGAGCCTAAGAGCAAGCCAGCAAGCAGCTCCATGGCTGTACTTCCTTAGTTCTGAATTTCCTGTTAGAGGTAATGTTCCCTGGAACAGCTAGCAGCCTTGCCTGAAGTTTCTGCTCTGACTTCCACCAACGACAGCATGTCACCTAAATGTATAAGCCAAATAAATCCATTCATCCCCTAAGGTTTTTGATGTTTTGTTTTGTTTTTTGATTTTTGTTTGTTTGGTTTGGTTTGTGTTTTTTGTTTTTTGTTTGTTTTGTTTTGAGGGGAGTCATGGTATTTGTCACAGCAACAGAAAGGAAACCAGGATACTCCCATTTTCCAGGGAGAAAACTTGATGACCAAAATACTTCCTAAAAGATCTGCTCTTAATCCCATTGTCCCTTTAGTTTTGATGCTTGAATTTTGCATGGAACAAGGACAGCCTTTATCAGTACTAAAACCAAACCAAGTTTTCCATTTTATTCTCCAGAACAGAAATAAATTTATCAACAGTGTAGTCTGCATGTTAGTCCAACTCACATAAGTAATAGTCACTAAACATGGGAGACTTCATGATGAGACGAACTTGTAAGAGAAAAGGAAGAGGGAAGCTGAGGAGACTCAGAATAACCAGGCCCAGTATGATGAAGGACAGAAAACTGGCTGGAAGCATTGGCATGTGCAGCTTGTTCTGAGAAATGTTTGTCAGGGCAGACAAGGAGTTCTTGAGCCAAAGCTGTCAGTCAGTGGAGTCTGGACAATGCAAACATGGGCCTATAGCTGGACCTCCCAAAATTACACTACCTGCAGAGACTGGAGAGATAAAAGTTTGTTACTTCAAGGAAAAACTATAAAGGACTTGTACATCAAAGTATGTGATTAAACCCTTCAACTTAGAGTGATGATAAGGTTCTAAGGAAACACACAGTGTTTGGAAGCAAAACAGACCCCATTCTAAATTTTCTATTTAGAAATAGAAAAATGTGTGTGTGTGTGTGTGTGTGTGTGTGTGTGTGTGT
>JADRCD010187320.1:0-17678 GCA_019843815.1 Montemys delectorum
CAATAACCCTAAAGCAAAGGAGAAAGGAGGGCAGACTCCCTGATAATATTGATGAGGCCAATGTAACTTTAATACACATTTCTACCAAAATCCCTAGGGAAATAAGATCATGCCCCATATCCTCCAAATACAGGTTAAAATATTCCTGGATGGCACATTAACAAGCCATCTGTGGTGGTCTAAATAAGAATGGCCCTGCTCCTATTGGCTCATAGATTTGGATGTTTGCTGATTAGGTAGTGGCACTACTGAACAGGGTTAGGAGGTATGTTGGAGTAAGTGTGGCCTTGTTGGAAAAAGTTTGTCAATTGAGCTGGTATCTGGGGTTTAAAATGTTCATGGCAGGCCCAGTGTCTCACTCTTTCTGTTGCCTGTAGGTCCAGATGTAGAACTCTTAACACCATGTGTGCCTGTGCCCTTCTATGCTTCCCACCATTATGATAAAAGACTAAACCTCTGAATCATAAACAAGCCCAAATTAAGCAATTTCCCTTATAAGGGTTGTTATGATCATCATGTCTCTTCCCATCAAAAAATTATTGACTAAGATACCATATATTGGTTTCTATGACCCCCAGGAGAGAATTGCTATTCAGGCAAAAGGCCAATGGCTGGGAAGTCATAGGTCCTTGTGGGGAGGGCAAACCTCCTACTGTTGTTTTGCTAAATCAACCGTTGTGTTGTCAACCTCTCTTCTCAGCCTTGGTCTGAAAAGCCTCTATTAGCAGTGAATGATGCTTAGTGCAGGCACTCCTAACTTGTCAAAATGCTGAGATTAAATAACCTTTGAGTGCTCAGCCTTAATATAAACATCTATATTCCATCAAGTCTCATGGAAGATCATGGAAGGGGGGCATAGAGAAAGTAAGAAATAGGCGATGCGTAGAAATATGTGAAATGCTTTCTTCTCGACATGACAACAGCCTTATACTTATAACCTCAGTGTAGCTATGGTTCCCTGCAAAAAGCCTATAGATGATTAAACCTACCAACAGCCCAGAGGACAGCAGTATTGGGAGGAGTTAATGATTAAGAAGCATTATTACTCCATCTTTATTCCTGGATTTCTTTTAGACAAGACAGGACAAGTTTTGGGTCGAATGTCATGTGGGTTGGTGTTCCTATCACTGGGGATACTGCCTGGATACAGGAGGTGGCCTTTTCAGGTTCCATGTCCCATAGAGTAGACATTTTGACTAAGGTCACCTGCATTGAATCCTGGGATACTGCCCCAGTTTGGGTCTCTGGACTTCTTAAATATTTCCTCCACATCCTCACCCCCGTCCCCCGGTAGCTGCAGGTTTCCATTCATTCTCCTGCCCTGCCCCCATCTCTCTCCTGTCACACTGCACACTTTATCCTACCCCCAACCATTCCCCTTCCCTCTCCCATCCACTTTCGTCCCTCCTGTTGCTTCCTATGACTCATTTTTTCCCCTTCTAAGTGTGATTCAAGCATCCTCTTTTAGGCCTTCATTCTTGTTTAACTTCTTTGGGTCTGTGGAGTGTAACATGGGTATTCTGTGCTTTATGGCCAATATTCACTTATCACGGAGTACACTCCTTTTGGGTCTGGAATGTCCAATTAATAACTGGCTCAACTTGAAACCAATCCCAAGGACAAACGCCAATCCCTGTCACTACCAATGAGTCTCTGTTACACTTGCAGACAGGAGCCTAGAATAACTGCCCTCTGAGAGCCTCTACCCAGCAGCTGACAGAAACAGATCCAGTTACCCCCAGCCAAACATTGGATAGAGTATGGGGACCCTTATGGAAGAGTTTGGGGAAGGACTGAAGGTCCTGAAGGGGATGGAAACCCCACATTAAGACAAGTCAACTAACCTGGACCTCTGGGAGCCCTTCCAGACTGAGACACCCAGCAAAGAACACACACAGGCTAGAACGAGGCCTCCAGCACTTATGTAGCAGACATGCAGCTCAGGGTTTATGTGGTCCCCCAACAGCTAGAGGCAAGGTACTCCCTAACGCTGTAGCCTGACTGTGATATCCGTTCCCCAACAGGGCTGCCTCGTCCTCCATGGGAAAAGCTATGCCTATACTGGAAGACCTTTGATTTGCCAGGGTGGGTAGATACTTTGGGGCGGGCGCTCTCACAGAAGAGAAGAGGAGGGGGATAGGAAAATGTCTCTGTGAGGGAGACATTGGGAAGAGGACAGCAATTTGATATAAATAAATAAATAAATAAATAAATAAATAAATAAAATTCTTTAAACAAAAGCATTATTATATTGATGAAATTGTCTAAATACAAGATTGTATGTTAGATGTAATACATTTCATAGATACAAAGGTATTCTAAAAATGTATTGATCAGGATAATTGAATATAATTGACAATTATTACAGAGGGAAAGAATATAGGAAGAGGTTCAATGTTGTAGATCACAGAACTAACCTAACCAATTTCTGTTCTAAAATTGAATAAAAATACTATAAGTACATGAGTCTTACATAATATTAAATATCTGTCAAATGTTCAAGTTCAACTCCTATTTTGCAATATTTTTTGATGCTTAAAAGGTATTGGTAATGTGTAGAAAGTACATAGTATCAATCATAAGTGATACAGGGCCAGGGAATAGCTCAGCCTGTAGGCCCTGTGTTTGAACCCAATAGGAAAAATTCGTATAAAACAAGTGTTCATTCAGCGATGGTTTTCAATGACTGTTTGTTATATGGTTCTATAGAAAGGAAATCATGTTTAATACTGTCCTGAAGTATCAGAAAATAGTAAAAGATGGAGAGAAAAAAATTGGCATTTGAAATGATATAGGAATGTATGGCAACTGTCATGAGCCACATCTAGCAGTTTCAGTGAAAAGAGATACTTGCAGAACAGAAATGTTCAACATGTGAGATGGCACCATGGGTAAAGAAGCTTGCTACCAATTCCTTAGGTTCAATCCCTGGGACACACTTGGAAGGAGAGGCAGCTGACTCCTCATGCTGTCCTCTGACCTCAACAGCTGTGCAATGGTATGTGTTCTTCTCTACCACACATAAACAATTTAAAGGGCAAACAAAAAGGAAAAAAAATACCTAAATTACATAATAATCACAAACCAAGAGCTCTTTCACTCCTATCAAAACAAAACCAAACAAAACAAAAATCTATCCAATGCTCGTAAAGGCTGGCATAGCCTTGAAAGGATAGGTACCAATATTGTGAAAAAGAATCGTGTTATTAATGGTTTCTAATCTATAAATGTGATGACAACTTACATTGTTAGTAGAACCCAAAACACTTCCCCTATGCATAAAGGGTAAGAGAAGACAAATTGTTAGACTGTGCCCAGATATATTTTAAATGGACAGATACAAAGGATTCTACTTCCAAAAAACTATGACCCAGAAGTAAGCAGAAGTCAAGAAAAAATTATTTTTAACTAAGATGCTTATAATAGGGATTGTATCATGACGGTTTTTAAAAAGGTAAAATATAGCAATAACACAATAGCATATTCTAGAGCCACATGTTTTAAGATTTTTTTCCTAATTGTGCATGGTGTGTGTGTATGTTTGTGTGTGTGTGTGTGTGTGTGTGTGTGTGTATGTGTGTGTGTGTATACATGAGGGCATATGCACATGAGAGATAAAGGCAAGATTATGCTATAAGTTCCTTGAGCAGCTATATTTATAGGAAATCAAACTCAGGTCTTCTGTAAGAACAGGCTGAGCTATCTCTCTATCTCCCTGATGTCTTATATTGAAACTGATAAAACAACAACAGGGGAACTGTATGTTGCAAAGTTGGATGTAACTGCATTGAAAAAAAAAGAGAGAGAGAGAAAGCTGGCTGAGCATCAGGATTCATCTTTGCCTGTATCCTGATTATGGATACAACACGAGCATCTGTCTCAGAGTCCTGCTGCCGTGTTTTTCCCACAATTGTGGACTGCATCATTAAATTGTGAGATAAAATAAGCTCTCCCACGGTAGAGAAAATTCCATCATGTATTTCATCACAGCAATTAGAAAAAAAAAAATAGTTGCTGCCCCCCTTGGGAAACAATGCTGAGGGTCACTATGGTGGCTTGAATAAAAGTGAGCCACATAGGTTCATAGATAGTGGCCCTATTGGGAGGGGTGGCCTTGCTGGAGGAGGTGTATCACTGAGGGTGGACTGTAGGGTTTCAGATGCTCAAGACAGGCCTAGAATCTCTCTCTCTTCATGCTGCCTGCAGATTCAGATGTAGAAACTCTAAGTACCTTTCTAAAGCATGTCTGCATGTCTGCCACCAGGAGTCCCACCATGACTATAATGGACTGAACTTCAGAACTGTAAGCCAGACCCAATTAAATGTTTTTTTTCTTTTTGAGAGTTGCCATGGTGATGGTATCTCTTCACACCAATAGGAACTCTCACTAAGAAAGTCACTGTACTTGCCCAAAGTGATAGAGAAAAATAATGGGTGATGAATGAATCAAAAAAAAAAAAGTTGACATATTCCACCTGCACTCTTCTAGGTGGTCTCTTCACCACCCTCCTCCTATAAACATGACTAAATGACCTGCCTAATCCTGTCACCTTTGATCTGAAAATGCATTCAGAACAGAATTGACTAGTACTTTATTCACCAGTCTCTGGATTTATTTGATTTCTCTCCTCAGAGCCTTTCTGGATGGAATTTTCTAAACCTTCCCCAACTCCTTGTAATAGTCGGCACCTTCTAGAAGAGGGAAGTACAAGCTTTTGATATTGCAGCCTAGGGCTATCCTCTCCACAATGCTCACCTGAGAACCACTGTGCCATCAAGCTGCCAAAAAGATGAGGAAGACATCTAGTCATGTTTTTAGTTCAGAACTTAATGCTAGGGCTTCTGCAGGTCGGGAGGTCATCACAGGTCATCCCTAACCTTGCAACCAATTACAGCCACAGCTGTGCTTTTCCAGAGTCTTGTCCAAACCCACACTATTACTTGCTATATATGGTTAATGAATAAAACCTGTTTCCTGATTAAAGTGTATTTGGGGGGTGCAGAAATGACCCCATAGGTGAAAACATTCCATTCAAGGATGAGAGCTTTGATTCTCAAAACTTACAAGGAAACCAGACATTTAGCGTAAGTGTCTTTAGTTCTAGTTCCCCTACACAGAGATGAGGGTCCGAGACAAAAGACTCTGAAAGCTTCTGGCCACCTACCCTGGCATCTGCTGCAGAAAACAACAAAGAAACCAGATTCAAACATGATAAAAGTGAAGACTGACATCCAAGTTTATCCTCTTACCTGCATGTGCTCTCCTGCATTCACACACATGAATGTGCACAAACATATATAAACCACGTCATTCATGAACACAAATCAAGATAAATCAATAAAATAGTATTTTTTAATATTGAATAAACTTCAAAAATCAGCATCTATTAGAGTGTAGTGACTTTAAGTGCCATTGAGTTACACGTTCTCTATTTATTAAATTAAAGTTGGATAAATGGCTCAGTAGTTTGGAGGATCCAGGTTCAGTTTCTAGAACCTACATAGTGTTCCACAACTGACTATAACTCTAGTTCCATAGGTTCTTCTCCAAAGCCTTCTACTGTCCTCCAAGGACACCAAGCTGTCACATGATGTATATACACACCTGTAAGGAAATGCTTCATATATATTATGAAGAAAATGGAATATTCTGTGTGTGTCCATATGCTAATAACTGCTTATGCAGCTCCTTTGGATACTGCTGACGAGATAATCTTTCTACCAATTTGGAACACACAAGGGATAATTTATTTCCTGGTAGCATCTGGCTAATTTATGAAAAGCATTTGTGGGTGGGGGGGGGGGGGGGGGAGGAATTACACAGAAAACCTCATCTACATAACTGTTTACGCTCTGGAAGAGAATGGCATTCAGTTGATTTGAGGATAGCCAAAAGTCAGGAGTCAACAGGTAACATCTCAAGCATTCCACAGATATCCTGGAAGTTAATACTTAACAATCAGACTGCTCTCTAGGACTGGTCTCACCCATAGAGTTGAGAAGAGTGACTGCATGGTGCCTATGTCTCGCACATCACAGGCTCCATCAGGGTGCTTCAAGGGAACAATTAACTTTAAGCTTACTTGAGAAATAGGAATACACTAGTTGGGTTTCCATTTAGCACGTTGGCAATTAAACTTATTTACCATGTATTTCCTAAGTGGTCAATAAAACAATTTCCTGGAAAGGAAAAATGAGAGTAAAGTGATTTAGCACTGGGTGTGTGGCCTTGCCTGGGTACTATGGGAGGACTATGGAGCTGACAAGGGGACCTCTGTGAAATGCAAGCTATGGACAGATGAATAAGGTTGTGTCTAGAAAACTTAATTAGTAACTTGGAAGATGAATTTATGAAAAATTACAGCTTTGAATCATTTTAAGAGGCCAGAAACTAGAGTTTCCTGGCAGAATAAAATGTGTGTGGCACAGATATAAACAGGAGTCACAGGAAATCACAGTACTACCCCCTTAATGGCTATGATACCATCACAGTTTACTTTATCATTTAACGCTCTATTATCTAAGTCTGACATTTTATTTTTTTTCTTCCTAATTGATATTCCCTCTGTATGAGGTGAAAACCTAGCTTCAGATCTTGATCTTGTGTTCATTGTACTAGGCACTAGCAGACCTAGGCAAACATGTAAGAATCTTTTTAAAACATATTTTCTTCCTCACTGGTCTCTTGTGGAGATTCTATTATTGACAAACAAGCTGACTGCCACAACACTAAGTTAGCTCAAAAAAAAAATCATTTCAGAGCACTCTGTTTTGCAATGTCTTTGGCTGTCAAATTTGGTATCATTTTCTCTCTCTGATCCCTACCCAGATGCATTCTGTTTGCTCTTATAATACATCGTGTTTCTAGACTCACAGTGATCAGCATATTGACCTAAATATAACAAGATAGGATGACTACACAAAGGTTTGTGGGTCAAACAGCTAGGTGAGCTTCAGGGTACAAGAGCAATTACTAACTTCACAGTGTTGTCTCAAAAGGCTGGATTCAGAAAACAATGATTAGGTTGTACATTAACCTCTGATTATTCTTACTTTCAAAATGGGAGCACCTGAAGAATAACTGTTTATATGCATACAAGGAAGTTTCACACAATGGCTAGGATTTAAAACCCAAGTTTTCAGAAGCCAACAGAAGAGCTAAAGAGGTGGCTCAACAGGTAAGAGTTTCTTGCTGCTCTTCCAGAAGACCAGAGTTTGGCTTCCAGCATTCTTGTTGGATGATACACAATCACCTGTAGCAGGAGACCCAACTACAGACACTGTACACATGTGCTCATATATACACACAGATACACTCCCATGCGAAAATAAAATATTTTCCAAAGCAGATGAGAGAATGCTTAAGCAAGATGGATTAAGCAAATGTCTCAAGAGGCCAGGAGAAGTGTCCTAAACTATGCACCACAAGGAGACAACTGGAGGCTTGAATTTCAGATCTGTTGTAGATTCCTGTGATGCCTCTGCCTATAATAGACATATTCTAGAAAGCCTTGGTCCAAGTTGAATTTTGTATCTGTACTATTTATTGAAATGATATATTAATTCAAATAATACATGTTAGAAATAATCTAGATTGGAACCAAGGTTATTTTGTAAAAATATTTGAGGACAGGAGGCAGGAAAGAGAATTACAGAAATCTTCTAAGGACTATTAACATAAGTTCCATGGACAATAGACAGAGAAGAACGTGAAGTCCTTTATTCAAAATTCAAATAAATACTGGAATTAGATTAAATACTATTTGATATCAACAAAAATTAATCCTGGATCTTAAGTATATCTTTGAATTTTCATTATCTTAAACTATAAATAACACCTTAAGGTTGTTATGAAATTCCTTAAGTAAGAAGAGGTTATGCTGTCGGATATTCATAACTTCTATTGACGTTTAAGAAATTTAAGAAGCGTGAAGTAGGAATTGGGCTGAAAGTGTAGACAAATTTTAGTATATTGAAATAGTGCTACATAAATTAACAATATGAGAGTAACATTATGGTGAGGAAATGCTCAGGAAATTAAAAAGCATCCTAGAAATAAAAAAATCAATTTCTTAACCACACATTTCAATATAGTCTAAATCAGTGGTTCTCAGCCTATGAATCATGACCCCTTTAAGGTCACATATCAGATATCCTCCATAGCAAGTGTTTACATTATGATTCATAACAATGGCAAAATTACAGTTACGAAGTAGCAATGAAATCACTGCATAGTTCTACAACATGAGGAAGTTTGCTAAACTGTATTAAGGTTGCACAGCATTAGGAATTTCACGAATTTGTGCATGTCTGGTTTGGTCTGCAAGAAGAGCTAAAAACTGCATGAACACCTTTGAACTCGGATACTCTATGTGCCTTGTAAGGCTGGCAAATGATTAGTGTAGACAAAGATTGATGTGAAAGTATTTGTGGTGGTTCTGTTACCAATGGGGAAAGCATGTATCTGCTAAGCAATTGCTTACACTCACTTAAGAATGTGATCCTACAAAGTCACATTTCAGCAAAAGTTAGCTCACGTGTAATACACATACCCACAAACATAGTTTATATTAGCAAGAAATGTATGTTTAAAAGTATAAAATATTAAAGCAATTTTGTTATAAGCAAAATAGATGATAAGATTATTTATGAAGTAGAGGTCACACATAACGTAGATGACATGATGACTTTAATTACCTTTCTACACCTCTATGCACACATATACACATTTTACACTATCAGTGGAATTGATCATTGTTTAGAAGCACTTGAATTTAGAGTCCTTTTTCATTAAAATAAGAAAGGTGCATGACTAGATTTGGAGTCATGTTCCCTGATTGAAAAACTACTGTACTTCATGGTGGTTCTTTGCCCAGGCTACTCCTTAGAATGCCAGAGAATTTGCAGAAAGTATCTCTGTCAGAGGACCTTCATTCTCAAAAGACTAATCAATTATCTGGGGACACTGATATGAGAGCCTTAAATGTGAAATTAGGACATTCCCAAATTTGTTTTCCAATGAAATTCAGAAACAAGAGCTTTGAATTTTAGATTTACAGGCTAAATGATCCAGAAAATTTCAGGTGGTTGACTTAGAGAGAGAACCTGAAAACATTTACCGTACATATATACACACACATATCATGTAGTTATAAATATATCACATGCTATATATACACGTAAATATACTACACTAATATAAACAGACCACAAACATAACATACATACCACACTGTGCAGTATACATAAACTATATACACATGCTACAAACCTACCCACCATACTGAAATAACCATCTCCCACAGTGCATTTCTATCTACACATTACTCAAATATTCCACTCATGACATATGTACCACACCCACAATATATACCATACATCATATACATATATTATACACTCTCCCCACACGCATAGCACATACACATCATCCACAAACATAGATCAGAAACACAGCACACCTACACACACACACACACACACACACATACACACACACACACATCCTATACATCAAACCACATATGCATACTACACATTGCTTATCTCACATACATGACACATAGAGAGAGCACACACATAATACCTTCATACTTCTCAGGGCATCACACACATACATATCATATGCACACAGACTGTATACACGGAGCTCGACAAGCAGCCCAATGTATTACTTCTGATTGACGAAATGATTGAATTAGCCTAAGCTTTCAAAGCAGACATCAAATTGCAATCACAGTACCTATGAGAAAATGATTCAAATTTAGATGGCACTGCTGAGGGAAGATGATTCCACGGAGGGATAGAAAAATCTTCCCTAGGATTCTGATGGATTGAAATTGCAGGGATACGCACTTACAATAACCTTGTTCAATACAAATCCAATACAGCATACATTTAGGTGTCTAATGGGCACATTAGGGCTGGAGGAACTTAGAGATAGAGGGAGTGGATGTGGGCTGCACCAGGTAAAGGGACCTCAGTAAAAAGGTAGCCTAAGAGGTCTCTGGAATGGAGGAAGGGTCTAGGTTTAAAGGCATGGCAATGATGTATATTTCTGAGAGGAAGAATGACAACCAGGAAAACAAAGCATCGTTTTGATAGGGTAGTAGGGGGAAAGAACAGAAATGGCTGTCATCAACACTGGCAAGTAGCGATGTGGAATGGGAGTGGTTTAGTCAGTAAATCTGCAGAAGGACAAAGGTCTGAGTCCAACCCTGGAAACCACATAAGAAACAAACATGTACACGATGAACAACAACAATAACAACAAACACCAGGTATACTTGTGCATACTTACAATACCAGCACTCGAGGAGCATAGACAGTGAATCCTGGGGCTCATTTGCCAGCCTGCCTAGCCTACTTGGTGATTTCTATCACTAGAAGATGCTGACTCAAAAAATCAAGGTGGATGACACTTGAGGATCAATATTTAAGGTTGATATCTGGCCTATACATGGTCACACTCATGTAATATGCATACCTGAACAAACACATTTACATAATAAGTAGATCACACACGTATATATCATGCAGTCACACATATACACATATTTGAGTGGCAGAGGTACTCATGTCTTTAGATATATACTACTGAGAGTGTTGGGTTATAGGACAGATATGTGCCCTCCTTCCAGACTGCAAATCTGTGCAGGAATTCTCAAAATTTAGTGTCAGAGTCAGATCCCAGAGGTAATTAAAACAGGGAGTTTTGGGTCTCACACCTGGAATTTCTGGTCTCTGTATCCAAAATGCTGTACATGTTTTCAGTTTCCATCTCAACACAGTTGAAGAACTGCAACGATTCTCTTGGGATCCACCCCTGAGATTCCAGAAATAATATTACTTCACAATGAGCACTCCTATGCTGAGTCCATCTTACTCTGATATTGCAAGTGAATGTATGTTGGGCCGCATTCATAGAATGTTTGACAACTATTGATTGATTTTTTTTTAGTATAAATATAACTCAAACAATAATTGAATGTATATTTGCATATGAGTGTGTGTTTGTGTATGTGTAATTATACTAAAATGTCATCTGAAATACAAGTATAGGCAAACATATAATATCTTATGTGGACATCATCATTAGTTGTTTGCATTTCATACTAGACTTTGATATGCAGTTTCCATTAAGTTATTACTCCGAGAAGCAGTTAGGAAATGGCATAGAGGACGTCCAACCTCACTCTAAGTTCCATACATGTTCTAGTTCACACATACTGTTGGGTTCTCTGTTATCCCTGTTCCTAGCCTTGGGTGAGACACAGCACCACACGTCAAGGCTGCTGCTCAGGGTCTGCTATGGACTTCCCTGCATGTATTGACACACTAGCCTGTTTGAAAATGTGAGTATCCCTTGCTGCAGAGGGAAAAGGACCGGCACAACATTTAATACTGCCTTATGCACCACCTGCCTCTCCATTTCAACTCAGCTGCCTTTCAGACCCAACGTGTTTAAGGGGCCAGCTGACTCCTTCAGGGGTATGATTCTGAATTAAGTCCCATTCCAGGGAGACCAGGCAGGAGAACTCATGGCTTACCTTTTTTAACCCATAGGAGAAAAGTACATTCTACATCTACAAATCTGTCCTTTGTGTTCCAGAGGTATAGCCGACAGTTAGTACTTTTCCTGGGGCTGTCTCTAGTCTGTGAGTCCAGGGCCAGGCCAGGTGAATGACCCGCATCTTGTGCTCAGCCACTGGCTCAGCTTCTGGAGTTTCATCAGGCTTCCAAAATGTCAGCAGTCACCCCAGCTGTGTGGTTTTTAAGAGTTTAACATAGACCTTTGCACCACTAAGTGTCTCTAATAGATGAAACTGCAGTATTATCAACTTGTTCAGAGTTTAAGAACATTCACTGGTGGTCAGGGAGATCATTACAAATGCAAACTCAGCATTCAGAACACGTACAATAGGACAGAACTTTTATGTTAATGGTTGCATTGACTGTCTGTGTGTCAGGATCTTAATCCCCTAAAAGACAAACCCTCCAGCCCTTGAGCCTGTTTATGAGGAAGTTCCTTGACTGGGCAAGGTGAGGTGAGAAGACCCCCTGAGTGTGGGGAACCCAACCTATGGAGTCTTTGATTGAGCCCAGCATGTACCTCTCTTTGACCAGCTGCCCCTCACTCCTGCTGCCTTGACTCACCCACCATGATGGAACATATCCTCACCCAATGAGCCAAAATAAACCCTTCTTTCTTTAGGTTGCTTTTGTCTGCTATATTGTCACAACAGTGAAGCAAGAGACTAATTCAGCACAGGAGAAGGGGTATCTCTGCTCCTTATTTCTGGACACAATTGGATAAATACATAAAAGGACCTGGGAAGAAAAGGAAGAGGCTAGAAATCCAAACAGAGTTTTTTTCCTGAGAATTCTGTATGGGAAGACTGAACTGGCCCCTCTGATTCTGGCTCAACTCTGCAATTCTACCCTGATCATTGCATTGTGGTATCTATCAGCTCTCCATCAAGCTGCTCTAGAGCTCAGAAATGTAGGAAGGACTCTATATCTGTCCAGACTCATTGTGAAAGCACTATACGCTAGAGAGCTTGTGGGGTGGCAGAGCAATTTTTAAGATTCTACCAACAGTTCTTAAATTGAGTTAAGAGCACATTAAATGCTTTCAGTCCTACATTGAAAGGCAGAAAGGTTCTCCCCACAAAGGTTAGTATGGTGTTTGTCACATCACCCATACACAGAGCTAGTGCCTGAGCTATCTTCCTTGACTACTTCTCTCTCCACCCTTGCACAATAGATGCAATAACAAGTTACCTTTGTAAACCTGTCTCTTTAGAGCTGGTTTGAACCCTCAACCCTCAATTGGTACATGCTATTAGCAGAGTCTATCGAGCTCCCATGAAGTAATGTTGTTGTTGTTGTTGGTGGTGGTGGTGGTGGTGGGAGTGGTGGTAGTGGTATTCATTTATGTACAGTTCTCAACCAGTGGGTCATGACCATTGGGAAAATACATATTTTCTTCGGATGGTCTTAGAAACTGAGATGCTGTTTGGAAGCAAAATTCCATTTATGAAGTGACAAGGAAATCCTTTATATGGTTGGGGATCACTACAATATGAGGAACTGTATTAAAGGGTTGAATCATCAGGAAGGATAAGAACCACAGATTAGGTAATCAAACCCCAAACAAGAAATACAAAATGAAGAATCCTCGTGTTGCTGCAGAGAAAAACACAAATCTGTCCATTGGTTTTGAACACCACTTGCTAAAAGTCGTGTCATGGACACAGCCTGACTGAAAAACCAAACTGTGTCTTGGAAAGGAGATAAACTCTTTTCCCTTTTCCCTTAGCCTTGGCGTGAAGAGCGCTCCCTTCCTGGTCTATGGCAGGCTAGCTTGGTACTTGTTAAAATCACCGCTCTAACAGTCTCTCAGGACCTGCTGAGTAAGGAAGGATTTTGTTGTGAACAGGTGATCTCTATCCACATTAAATTCTGGCAAGCCATGAGATTCAATAACAACAACAACTAACCCCAGAGGATTAAAATTAACATCACTCTTCTAGAGCCTGTTTTCATTGTTTGCTATTTTATGTTGTTTCCTTGAGGAGCTAGATGTATGCAGTAGAGACCTATCCCCAGGGAAAATGAAGAGTGGATGGTGTGTCTGTGTCCTTAGAACAGGCTTGATTTCTTTCATATAACACACGGTGCTCTTGCCCCTGGTAGAATATTAATCCATGTTGGTAAGGCTTTTAAGATCTCCTTGTTACCTTCTTTCCTCTATACATTCATATGTTTCTTTAAGACACCTTTCCCCCTTGAAGCAAGAGACCTCATGCTAAGTAGGTGTGGCCATCAGCTGGAATGTGGAGAACTAGCATGGGTCAACTCAGTGCTAGGGTGGGCTAATTTTAAGAGAAAACATCAGTCAGTTTCTTCTTAATGATTGGAAATGGCTGTGAGGTTTCCACTGTGCATGAGAGGAGCCACAAAAGCAAGAAACTTAGGAGGTCAGTTATTTGCACTTATTTTCAACAAAGTTAATTAGAAATTAAATAATGTTTTTAGATATTAATCCTAAACACAAAGAACAACTGAAGAAAATACATAAGCTAGATATTACCTAAGCTTTAATTATTGAGCTTAAAACTACATCAAGAAACTGGCCAGGGGAACTCTATATTGCTATGAAAAATATTATAAATCATATAGCTGGTAGGAGAATTATTACAGAATATACATCTTAGTACAATATAAACTGGGTCCAGAGAGACAGCCCAGTGGTAAAGAGCATTTGTCACCTTTTCAGAGGACCTGAGTTCAGTTACCAACTCCTAAAGTAGTTGTCTCATAATCACCTATAACCTCAAACCTCCTCTTCTATCATCCAGAGTAACACACACACACACATACACACACACACACACACACACACACACACACACAGAGAGAGAGAGAGAGAGAGAGAGAGAGAGAGAGAGAGAGAGAGAGAGAGAGAGAGAGAGGTTTTTTTTTGTAAAATGTGCAAAGGTTCAGATTGCAATGTCTCAAGGCATAGAGATGCAATTTGATTCTAAGTTCATAAAAAGGTCTTCAACATCGTTTGTCACTAGAGAATGGAAGACAGAAGCCCCTGC
Organism: Montemys delectorum; assembly: GCA_019843815.1. Classification (NCBI taxonomy): domain Eukaryota; kingdom Metazoa; phylum Chordata; class Mammalia; order Rodentia; family Muridae; genus Montemys; species Montemys delectorum. The sequence goes on from JADRCD010187320.1 coordinate 14,610, forward strand.
CTAACAACATAACTATGATCAAACTGAAATCCTATAGTAAGGTCTGGTGTGACTACAAGGAACATGGAAACCCCCTACATTTCAGGTGGATTGTAAGGATGGTGTAGACCCCTGAGGAAATCGATACCAGTTACTAATATCATCAAAGTTAAAGTCATCACAGAATTCAATAATTCTGATCTTAGGCATATTTCAAAGACAAGAAAATCCACATCCACCCAAAAGCTTGCACAGTGCTCACAGCATTAGTCATATACTAAAAAATTACAAGTAACCTTATTTAAATGATATCTACAAAATTTGGTGGATCACCTCCCCAAGTGAAGAAGTGCCTAGTCTTTGTTAAGATATGTATTGATACATGGGACTTTACCTGGAAAAATATGTTACATAAGGCCAGTAATGAAAGACCAGACCACACAGGACAAGACACACTCATATAAAGTTGTCCAAAATCTAGAGACACACACAACTCAGTGCTTTTCCAAAGTGAGAGGGAATGGGGATAGTTAAGTTGGTACAGTGTTTCCTTTCTAAATGCTGAAAATCTTCTACAGCATCCTGACAGTATACTAAACTCCAAGTTTGGCACTGCAAGTAAAAAAGATATTTTTTATGGATGCAAACTTTATATTTTAAAAAATATTTCAATGATCCTGAGACAATGCATGCACCCTGATGTGCACCTATATGTGAGGGGCAGAGGACAACTTGCTGAGTTAATTCTCTCCTTCTACTACCTGAGTCTCAGTGATTGTATACAGCACATCAAAGTGGGCAGCAAACACATTTACTCATTAAACTATCTCCAGCCCCACTAAAAAGAGTTATTTCAAAACCTGAATAATAAATTACACATTATGTAACACAGATACAATTATTTTCTCACAGCTTTGAAAGTTAGATAACAGCAACTACCAGTGTGAGATTCATACAAATCAACAATAAAAGTTTAGACTGAGAAGAGATGACTTCGCCTTACATTTCTTCCCATGTTCATGTGCATGTTCATTCATATGCGTTCATGCATGCATGCATTCTGTCAAGGCACACATTGAATGCTGACATGAGGCCAAACACTGTGGTGAGCACCAGAGACATAGACATGTTGAGCAGAAGGTATCTCTGCAGCACAGCAGCCAACCCTTCAAGGGGGAAACCAGATAATGACAATTTGATAAATTCAAATCAATATAATGGTGGGGGAGAGGGCTAATGTTTCTCATTCCATTTAATTCATATAACTCTTAACACAACTGTGATAAGACTCTGTTGTCAGCCAGCAACTTGACGTCAAAATATTTCATTATGAGAGCAAATTAATACTCTTCATACATACATAAAATTCTATTATAAAACTAAACAATAACAATGAAGACAATGGGGAAAAGAATTCCCTAATGCGCTCTGGAAGGAATGTCAGACTCGTATTAAAATGCATGTACAAAACACATGGTACCTGAAGGACGATTGGTAAAAGTCATGTATGTATGTTGAAATAGTGTATTTCAGATAATATGCTGTTCCTCCAAGGCACTTCACCCAGTTTTCAAAAATATTGCTAACCTATTGCTTTTGCTTTATACCTTCAAAGCTTCCCCCAAGGAGGCCAATATTCTTTTAAATTAGCAATCATCTTCATTGCTTCAACATATGTATCAAACCAGAAAAAGGCTGAAAATTGTGTACTTTTATTGCCAAAATTGGATATTGAAATACATATTCCTTACACTGATGCTCAATTTTCATTTGAGCTGTGCCTCGGTGGATTTCTCTAACCCAGGGAAAATTTTACATTTAATAGTAACATTTGATATAGGGAAGAACATTTTTTAAGTTTGGGGGTTATTATTATTATTATTATTATTATTATTATTATTATTATTATTTCAGTTGTGCATATATACAGATGTCTTTCTTAGGTACCTGTATTTGAGTATAAAGTATAGATTCCCCTAGAGCAGGAATTGCAGAGAGTTCTGAAGCTTTAGGTGTCAGGTTGCCTGGAGTTGAACTCGGGTCCTCTGCAAGGGCAAGAGCCTTTAACAACTGAGCCAGTCTCCAGTCCTTCTTTACTTTGTTTTATTTGTTTTACTTGACCTGTGCTTGGTAAATAAGACCTAAACCACTTCCCAGGGTGATTTTAAATTCCCTGAAGACTACAATACATTTAACTTCTCATAGATGTGCCTGTGATTACCATCAAAGGTATTGTACTTATATGTCTTTGGGGAGTTTTACTTTGGGGTTGATCAGGAAAGAATTCCGTTGCTCCAGCCATAACCTGCTTCAGTGCCTCTTCATCTTAATAAATATTTCACTCTTCATTGATTTACTTAAAGAGACCTTGATTTCATCATGAACTCCTCTGTTTCATCTTGCAAATTTTACCTAAATTACCAGAATGTTCTATCAAGACCCTTTATAGACACACATTTCAGTCGAGTCTACATTTTTTTAAAGATTTTTATTTTTTAGACTCCTAGTTGGACTGCTCCTGTAAAGACTCCATATCCTAATCCATCCTAGAGGACCTGGTGCACTCAGAGCAGTTGTCTGAAGGCCTCCCAGGAGATCTAGTGTAGCCAGAGCAGAGTCTACATTTTTTTAAAGATTTTTATTTATTAGAGTCCTAGTTGGACTGCTCCTGTGAAGACTCCATATCCTAATCCATCCTAGAGGACCTAGTGCACTCAGAGCAGTTGTCTGAAGGCCTCTCAGGAGATCTAGTGCAGCCAGAGCAACAGTTCAGCAGCTTCTCTGCCCCTGTGAAGAGCTCCCAGTTGGAAGGCCCTACAAGTGGTCAGACACAGCCAGGGCTGCAGGCCTACTGGGAGACCTGAAACAACCCAGGGACAAAAGAGGCAGACTCCATACAGTCACCCAGACCAATAAACACCAGGGATATCCAGATGTTGAAAGACAAGCACAAAGCCTTAAGCAACAGAAGCTAAAATATGTGGGCAAGCCCTTTCCTAATACACCAAGCCCTGAATACAACAACACACCTGAATATGAGGAATCTGTTTTAAAATCCTATCTCATGAAGATAATAGAGTCCTTTAAGGT
>JADRCD010187322.1:7140-26937 GCA_019843815.1 Montemys delectorum
CACACACAGACACAGACACACACACACACATAAACCACACACACATAAACCACACACAGACACACACACACACATAAACCACACACAGACACACACACACACATAAACCACACACAGACACACACACACAAACACACAGACACACACATAAACCACACACAGACACACATAAACCACACACACACACACACACACATAAACCACACACAGACACACACACACACACATAAACCACACACAGACACACACACACACAAACACACAGACACACACACAAACACACACACACACACACACCTTCTTATCAGAAGCTACTTATTTCCTAATAGAAGAGTAACAAAAAATAAATAGGAAACTAGTCCAGAAGGCAGTGAGGCGATGGCTCATTCAGTAGAGTGCTTGTCACACAAGTACATAAGTGTGGGAACCTGAGTTCCATCCCCAGCATGCATGCACACAACCAGCCAGGTATGGTGGCACATGCTTACGATCCTGTGCTGGGTAGGTAGAGGCAGGAGGATCCCTAGAGCTCACTGGCCAGCCAGCCACGCCTAATTGGCTGCAGAGCCCCGTGCCCCGCCTACAAGGTGGATAGATCCTGAGGAAGGAGACCTGAGACGGATCTCTAGCATTCAGCTATCGTGTGCTCACATATACACATGTGTGCACGCATACATACATACATACACACAGTGCACATACATACACAGATATACACACACCACACACACACATGTACACACACTACACTCATAAAAGTAGAACCAAATCTAGGCAATATAAGAAAAGAAAGAAAACTAACCTCATATCATTAAAAATAATTCACACTGATTCGTATTTGCCTCACAAGTTGGTGAACCACTAACCCCACAGAAATAATGTGGTCAGCGTTGGCAAGGACGTTATGAGATGGGCATTCTGCATTCCATCGGAGTAACTGAGATGCCACAGGTTTTGTATGTGTGTGTAGTTGAACAGCCTCGTAACTCGGAGCACTCTCACATAGAACTCCGAAATGCTCCCCCTTTTAAGAAAAGATTTATTTTTCTTTTATGTGAACGGGTGTTTTGCCTGATGGAAGAGCGCCCAGGGGAATGGTGGAAGCTTGACCCCATTCTTTAAGGCTTCCTACACATAAACTTTTGAATTAAAATCAAACCAAACCAAACAAAAAGCAGTTGAGAGGTGGCCCATAGAGGTTTAGAGGAGAGGCAGAGCCAAACACATTTAACAAACATGGCTGGGTTGATGCTATTAGAAAGTTAGTATCCATCAGATGAGTGATGAAGGAAACATGACAAAATGTGTGCACCACTTGTGTGCCTGTGCCTGAGGAGGCCAGAAGAGAGCTAAGGGTTCCTCTGAAACTGGAGTTACAGATGGCTCTGAGCCACCACGTGGGTCCTCTACAAGAGCAGCCACCTCACTGGCTTTTTTTTTTTTTTTTAATTAAAAAGTTTATGTTTGCTGGGAATTGAACTCAGGACCTCTTGAAGAGGCAGTGCTCTTAACCGCTGAGCCATCTCTCCAGCCCGGCGGGGCTCTTCCTTAGACTAGGACATAAAAGGATCTAGACTGGTGATACTGCTCTGTACTTTTGTGTGACGCAAGACAGTGTACAACTGTCACCACCACCACCTTTCGTCCTTCGGTCCACTGCTTCCCACAGAGCACCCACCTGAGGCACAATGGCGTTTAGGGAGTAACTCCACTAAGATTGCTGAGTTGGTGGAGTGGCCAACACAAGCTCTCTGCAGAACAGTCAATCGCCTGCTTTGCCTAACCTTAAGCGATGTAACATGCATTAATATGCTTTGTGAATTCTTAGGTGACACTCCCACATTAATCTTTGCTACCAGTTACCGAACATTCAGAAAAGGTTTCTTACCTTAGCAATCCAAGTATCAGCTTGCACTCATATTTTGAACTCCTGTTTTAGCTTTATCGGTTTTGGAAGAGTACCTTGCCGCTGAGAACGAGACCGGAGCTATGGTGAGCAAATCTTCATTTAAAGAGACTATGGTAACCCCAAAATTATGAAGCCCGGATAGAGAGTCACAGTAATGCAGAACATCTGTGCTTATTCCAGCTGCAGTCACTGCTGGTGAGCGGTCACAGCATCCCAGACGAGCTGGTCACAAAGCTGATTCTAGAGAAGATCAAGTCTCCAGAAGTTGCTCACTTCGGTATGAGCGCATGTGCGCACGCGCGCCCGCGCGACTTCCTCTTCCCACAGCCCAGAAAGATTCAAGTGCCGTTTGGGTTTAATCCTCTAATGTCCACAGTTACTTTTAAAAAGACATCCAGGTTGCTTAGCGCCCTGCTACACGATGAATCACAGCGTCAAAAAGACGCCACGGCCCTTTGCTTGCTTTCTCTAATTCTTCAGACAAGGCAATAGAAGCCAGGGCAAGGAAGAAGAAAAGACCAACACTCTGAGATATTTGCAAAAAAAAAAAAAAAAAAAAAAAAACCAGAGACGAAGCATTAACAAGCCCTTGGGAGAAAGAACCTCCCCTGAAATAGATTCATTGACTGAAGGAAGGAAGATTCCCAAAAAGAGTTAAGGGGAAATTGTAACGTTAAGACTCTGTTAAGAGAGTTGCAGAAGCAGCTGGGTGGTAGAGCACTGGCCTAGCTTTCCAAAGCCCTGGGTTCAGTTCTCAGGACCAAAATCTAAAAAGCTACATCAGCATATAGATATTAAAAATAAAATGTGGTACAGTAAAAAACAAAACAAACAAACTATATCAAAGCAAATCGGGAATATAGCCCCAGATGGTATCATTTGTCCTTGAAGTCATTATCTCACTGTATACAATTCTTACAATTTTTTTTTTTGTTAAATTCTAAAGGTTGAAACATAGTTTACAATTGTCCCTTAAAGGGGCAGGGGAATAAAAGTAGCAGAGAAATATATTGAAGTCTATGGTGGTTTGAACAGGTATGGCTCCCATAGACTCCTGTGTTTGAATGCATGGCCCATAGGGAGTGGCGCTATTAGGAGGTATGTGGCCTTGTTCGAGGAAGTGTCACTGTGGTGGCAGGCTTAGAGGTCTCCTATGCTCAAGCTAGGTTTAATGTGGTGCAGTCTCCCGCTGCTGCCTGTGACTCAAGATAGAGAACTCTCAGCTCCTCCAGCACCGTGTCTGCCTGGATGCCGCCATGCTGCCGACCATGATGATAACATACTAAATGGCTGAACTCTAAGCCAGCCCCAGTAAAATGTTTTCCCATATAAGAGTTACCATAGTCATGGTGTCTCTTCACAGCAATAAAACCCTAAGTAAGACAAAGACCTTAATTTCTAGCTGAGGAATTGAGATTTATTTCATTAATAAGAGAAATGTTTCTTGGGCAATCAATTGACATAATTTAAAAATGTGTTAAATATGACAACAGTACCCAAGACACATTTAATGAGAAGACCTAGGCTTCTATGTGGGATGCAAGCCAATAGAGGTTCTAGCCAAATCTCACTGTGTTGCGATCGTTACACTAGACAGATGTCACCTGGCTGTCCCAGCACGCCCTATAATTTACAGAGGTAGCATATGCCTGTGTCCTACTATGTTATTTGGTACTAATTTAAGGCTGGAAATAATAGGCCACATAAAAGGTCGTAGGACTGTTTCTAACCTGAGTTAAAAGAAATATTATCATGCAGTTTCTTTCCATCACTCTCTCATCTAAAATAAACTTAGATTTTTAAAGAATTTTGAACATGTATTACTACGGGTAGGGAGGAGCACACATGTATGTACAAAGTCAGAGGAAAACTTGAGGGAGCTGGTTCTCTCCCTTTAGTAAATGAATCCTGGGGAACTGAACTCAGGTCATTGGTCTTGTGACAAATACCCTTGCCTGCTGAGCCATCATCCCGGACTTAGAATTTTTAAAGATGTTTCCTCTTAGTTTGCTGGGTTTTTTAATCAGAAAACATTACTCATAGCTACACTTCATATAGTAATAACTATTAACTACTTAACTTAAAATTTGTGACGTAAGTTTTTGAATCACTTACTCATTAGTAGCTATATGGTACTTTATAAAGTATTTTATAAAATAACTCTAATAAAGCTGTGCCCTCACATAATGATAATATTACAAATTGTTAACTTATATTTTACAGGCTATATCATCACTGAAATGCCATCCCTCTCACAAGATAGCATGACCTCTTTGAAGCAAATAGAATTTGTTAAAAATTTGGAATTGCAACCTGATATCATAATCAATATTAAGGTAAAGATATTAATTCCTTCCTGGGACAGAAAATCTTTGTTTTTCAGAGAATTTAAGTTCAAGGAATGCTTTCAAACTTAAAAAATATACTTGTTTTATTTTTAATTATGTTTCATGGGAGCTTATACATGTGGGTGCAGACACTTAGGTGTCGGGGTTCAAGAGTCACCTCACAAACCACAGAGCACCAGTCTCTGTCAGATACTGAGCATCCACCCCAGGACTGACCGGTAGACCAGGATCACGGTCCAGACTTCGGAACTGAACCATAACGATGAGAGCCTACAGGATTTTGAGCCCCTAAATCCACAAACATCTGTGCCAAGTTACTTCACCAGTCAGGATTTAGGGATAGGGGCATTTCCTTAGGAACATGTATTTCTTGTACACTTATCCTCCTCCCATTGGCTGGGGTATTCAACTGTAGCAGGAGACTTGCCTTGTCTAGCATTCATGTCATAAATTGTATATCCGGATGGGACTTGCCTTGTCTAGCATTCATGTCTTAACTTGCCAACCAGGATGTCAGTTGCCCACATACACGTCTCTTTCTGCCAAGCAGGATGTCAGCTCCCAGGGAGCTCTTGGGAACTCAACCTCTACTTGACCACTACTCAAAGTCTTATTCCAAATAGTTTCTTATATGGGTGCAGGTCTCTTATGTTGGGGTCCATCCCAGGGGCAGCTCATGCCATAAAAGCTCATACACAGGTGCGGGAAGTGCTGCTGGGTGGTTGGTTCAGGTCCAAGCTTATTATACAAAACAGTTCTACTCACTACTATCATGATTGGTTTCCAAAGGCACAGAATGTAAGAGAATATGTAATCAATCTTGGCATTAGTCAGTCTCCTATCCCCAGATTCTGTTTGGTAAAGTAACTTGGCACAGATTTTGTAGATTTGGCGCTTAAAAACCCTGTATGACCTTAGCTCAGTGTCCTAGTAATGGCAGAAACATATGAGAATGTTTTCTTATAATGGCAGGCTGGCCAGGTAACGGTTACCTAGGCCTTAATATTTTACCTAGGCCTTAACATTCCATCCAGCCTAATATTTTATCTAGGTTCTAACATTAAGACGGCCAGGAGAGGGCACCAACACCTTCCCCCGCAATGCTGGGGCTCCAGGCCGCGGTGAGCCACCAGAGATGGCTGCTGATATTTGAACTTAGGCCCTCTGCAGGAGCAGTCCATGCTCCCAAGTGCTGGGATTAAAGGCGTGCGCCACCACCGCCCAGCTGTACCTTTACTCTTGACAGTTAAGATTAACCTCGCATGTTTAATGACCTGAAGCAGCAGAATGGGTAACTATGACTAGACATTGGTCAAGAGACACGCCACTCCTCAGGAAGAATGAGTCTCCCGGTTGCAATAGAAGAGAAGTCTCGTACAGAAATCAGAGTAAGGGAAGAACCCCACAGTGAACGAAGTCCGCCACTCAGCCCCTTCTTAAAACGGGACAGTGAGTCTCAGCTTTCACTGGGCAGCCAAAGTGCAGAGAGCCCCCGTCATACAACCCAGTGCGGTGTGAGCTTCTCAGGATTCGGGGGTAAACTGGATAAAAGCCTGTTATTCCTATAGCCTAGAAGTGTCTGGCTTGGGACCCATGCATGAGCCTCAAAGCATCCGCAAGTCTCCTTAGATTATATGTAAAAATTTGCGTGTATGTGCATTTTTTTTTCTGAGGTAAAAGTGTACGGCCTTTGTGATACACTTGAAAGGGGTTTTGCTAAGAGAACACTTGTAGCCAGTAGGCAACTAGAGCAGGTTCTCAGAGCAAAAGACAGCGGCAGTGCCCTGACACTTACTCAAAAGGGAACTCTTGAGCTAAGAATCAGAAACTATGGAGAACCAGAAACCATGGAGGAGCACCCAGCTGTTAGGTTGCTGGTCTTCGAGGAGTGCCGATGCTTCTAAGCCCTGAGGACCCCTGTCTGAGGCACGTCGCAGGTCCCTGTCTAACTTAATGATTGTGTGTGTGTGTATGTGTATGTGTGTGTGTGTGTGTGTGTGTGTGTGTGTGTGTTTGCGCGAGCGCGCGCGCATTAGTTAAAAGCCCTTTGTTGAAAACACAGGACGTCCACATAAAAATCTACCTCACTAAGCACACGTGCATATACCCCATTTCCACCTAGAGATGCCATGACAAAACTCGAAATTGAACAAGATGGTATCTACAGTTCCTTGCTTTTTTTGTTTCTCTGAGTGTGGTTGTCATCAGAGTCACAGATGCCAAAACTAAAATAAAAACAAGATGGCTTCCGGCTCTCAATCCCCCTGCCACAGAGCTGGGACTGCAGGTGTCCCCTCCCATACCTGGCTACCGACAGTATGTGGTTTGGAAGTGGCTAAGCCACTGTGGTCTTACTAATTTTAATAGCTCAGAAATCTGTAGCGAGCTCTCCTCCAGACGATTTGTGTTTCTACCGCTTGAGCGTTAACATTGTCTAGGTTGTCTTTAGATTTTAAAGTGTTTTATTTGTCTGTGGGTGAGTGTCAGCACACACCCTGTGGTGGTGGTTGTAGGAACCTGCTCTCAGATCCTCCCATCCCCCGGAGGAGCGCTGGGATCACCAGTGTGTACTTCCGCATCCAGTGTTGAAGGCTTCGAGCGATTGAGCTCAGGTTATCTGGTTTGCTCAGAAAGCTTTAACCCAGTGAACAATTCTCCATTGCCTCATCCAGATGTTTGGTTTGTTTGTTTGTTTGTTTGTTTGTTTTTGTTTTTGGTTTTTTTTTTTTAATCCCACAGAACACTCAGAAGGGCAGAGTTTACAGTCTCATGGGGTCACTAGTGTGTAAGGCACACAGAGAGCTCAGGTGCAGATGAGAAGGCCACCGTGTGCCATCCATGTCATAGGAGATGGTGCCGGCTTCAACCATAATGTCAAGTTCCTTTTAGCCAGCCTGAGAGCTGAGTAGACTCATGCGCATGAGAGCATTTTGAGAGACAGACGCCACTTGAAACACTGTGGTTGGCACTTTGGTTACCACGTGGAGTAAGCTCTCCATTTGCAGAATTTAAAGGCCCCATTTCAGGCCCCATTTCTGAACTTCATGAAATATTTTGTCCATAAAGTGATAATAAATGTGGCAAATATTTATCAATATTTTGGTAGGAGATACATGGATTTCTCCTGAATTTTCCTCCTTCTTAGTCTCTCTAAGCTAAAATAATAAACTCTCCCTGGAGCTTTACAGATTGAACTGGTTTTCTGTTCTTTTTTTTTTTTTTTTTTTTCCCTTCACTGTTCTGCTAGCCCTCTTTCTTTCACTTAAAATGTCTGATAATCTCATCTGTATTAATTTCAGACAAATAAAACTGTTGACCCAGCAGGCAAATCACGTACTGAAATTTGGCCTGTACCGAACTTGGATACAAAATACCATCACAGTATTACATTTGCTCAAGTTTAAAGAAAAAAATTAAACTTATCTAGTGGGTAAGATGAAACAGGAAATAAAAACTTAAGGCAAAGCCAAAGTTTATTCAAAGAGTGAAGTGAAGCCTGAAGTGCCAGAGAGATCATGCTTAGAAAAGAGATGGAGGGGCTAGAGAGAGATGGCTCCGCGGTTAGGAGCAGCAGCTGTTGTTCTAGAGGACCTGGGTTCAATTCCCAGCACCCATCTGGTAGCCCACAACCTCTGTAACTCTAGCCACAGGGAATCTAATGCCCTCTTGTGGCCTTCATGGGCAACCAGATACATATGTGGAGCATAGACATATATGTAGACAAAACGCCCTTATACATAACAAATAATAATAAATAAATTTTAAAAATAAACAAAGAGAAGTTACACTTTTCTGAGCAATTCCGAAAAATGGACAGACTTACCAAGCTTCATGTGTGAGGTCCCATGAGAGACGGCACTGGAGGGTGAGAATTCCGAGAAGAAAAGCACAGTATCTGATTAAAGGGATAATTATTCTGCCTCTCTCTCCGTAGTGTGGCTTAATGTGAACCTGCCTTCCTAGGAAATCGAATGTCTGAAATGATTTAATAATGTTTCTTAGTGCAGTGACTACGATTTATGCCAAAGAATTTCTGGGCAACGGCAGCACAGTACTACAGGCTATGTATACAGCAGAGACCAGTGGGACCCAGAAATGATCGAGAGTCGCAGGAAAAAGAAGAGGGACGTCCCCAAGGAAGGAAAATCTGAAGAGGAAGAAGAGGAAGAAGAACAAGAGGAGGAGGAGGTAACGGCGCAGTGTGGTCATCACCATGTGACACCTTTAAACTCTAATGATGTGGTAGCAAGGGAAGCAGATGCCGGAGAAAATTAAGGTTCTTTTCATTTTTGTTGTCTGGAGGAAATAGCTAAAGATAACTTGTGTTTTCAGAACTATTGGAGTTTTTAAAATATGTTCATTACAATTAGTGCAATTAATTACAAAGAGCAATGGGTTTGTCTTGCCGTTTTCATGTGCGCACACAATGTTCTTTGACCACACTGACCCATGTGCCCTCACCCTGACACACACACACACACACACACACACATACACACACACACACACACACACACACACACACTGGTCCTCTTTCCCTCCACACAGTTGCCCTTCTATTTCAGGGCTGATTTTTTTATTTTTAAAGCCAGATTCCACATATGAAAGAAAACATGCCATGTTTTCCTTCCCAAGTGTAGCTTATTTCACTTAGCATGATGATAAGCTCTGGGTTTTCTTGCAAATGACATAATTTTATTCTTTGGGGCAGGAAAATACTACCATATGTATGTATAACACACACACACACACACACACACACACACACACACACGCAGACACACACATACGCAATGTTTTCTTTTCTGTTTATTGCTAGAAGACCACGTAGGCCAAATCCATAATTTAGCTATTGTGGATAGCGCTGCAGCAACAGTAGTAGTAACTGTCATTGTAATCACGCTCTTGCCCACCAGCTTTGACTCCTTCGGCAGTACATCCGCAAGTGGCTCCGCTGGACCATTCAGTAATTCACATCCTGTTTCCTGAGGAACTTTCACGTTGTTTTCTTTAGCAACTAGACTAATTTACATTTCCACCAACAATAGCTAAAGGTTCCTTTTCATCTGCATCCCCGTCAGCAGTTTTGGTTAGTTTTCATCTCAGTGATAGCCTGTTGAGGAAAATATTAAAAATGGTCCTGCCAACTCTCCACGGGGCCAGGCCACAGTCCAGCACTCCTGCAGCCACTGCCAGCTCTCTGGAGCTAGCCCCCACAGCATCTGGCTCGCTTGTCCTGTGAGCCACTAGTTCCCTCTCTGCTATAATCTCCTGTAATTGGCAGTCCCACACTCCAGTAACCAAATAGATCAGCCATCCTCACAGTTTGATCACACAATACCCAGTAACTGGGTAAAATCAAGACTTTTAAGCTTATAGTTAACCAATTAGATGTATGTATCAATAAAATCACAATTTACAAGATGCCAATAAATAATTTCAGAGCCAATTGATAATGACAGACTTTTAACCCAATTATTCTAACCTTTTGATAATAGCATGCAGGACTCCATTCTCCTTCCCTCTCCTCCTGAAACCTCTCTGTCTCTTCAAATCTTAGCTCCGCCTCCTTTTTCCCTGCCCAATCACAGGCCTCCCCTGTACTACTGCAATTAGACAGGGAAAATCCTGACAATAGCCCATCTGAGTTGTGTGAGATAGAATCTCAGTATGATTTTAATTCCCAATTCCATGGTCAGTAATGATACACATTTTTATGTATTTCTCCTTTTATTAACCACAGACTCTTTTCTCATACAATATCTGAATATAGCTTCCCCTTCCTCTACTCCTCCCAGATCACCAGCACCTCCTCTCCCATCTGGATCTAAATCTATGTACGTCTCTCACTGGAAAAGAGCAGGCTTCTAGGAGATAACAATCACACATGACAAAATAAAATATAATAAACAGAAACCATCATCATATCCAAGTGGTACAAGACAAGAAGACAGAAAAATAAAAAATTCCCCGAGGAGGCAGAAGAATCAGAGATCCTGCTTACACGTTAGAGAATCCCCACAGAAGTACTCAACTGAAAACTGGGGTGTATATGCAGAGGCCCTGCTTGCAGGCCCCTGTAGGCCCTGTGACTGCTGCTTCCGTTCCTCTGAGTTCATGTGAGCTTTGCTCAGAATTTTAGAGGACCTTGCTCTCCTTTTGTCCTCTGACCCTCTGTCACCCCCGATGCAGGGTTTCCTGAGCTCTGAGGGGATGATCTGATCTGATAGAGACATCCCATTTAAAGCTGTGTCACAAGCTCCTCCCTCCTCTCCTTCCCTCCCTCCCCTCTCTCTCTCTCTATGCCTGGCTGTGGGTCTCTGTATTTGTTCCCATCTGCTGCAGGAGGAAGGCTCTCTGATGGTGACTGAATAAGGCTCTCCCCTATGAGTACAGCAGAATACCATTAGGGTCATTTTTACTGTCAGTTTTGTAACACAGTAGTGGTTGGTTTTATCCTAGGTCTTTGGACGATCTAGTCTCTGGTCCTTGATTATCTAAGCAATGTCAGCCTACCAAGCAGGTGTGGGCTCCATCTCACGGAGTGGGCCTTAAGTCAGATCAGATCTGTTGGTTACTCCCACAAGCTTTGGGCCACAATTGCCCTAGCGTATTTAGGACAGACTGTAGATCAAAGGCTGTGCCGTTGGCTGTGTACATTTCTCATTTGGTAGCCTGCTGAAAACCTTTCCATGTCATAGACACTAGAACGTGGGGGTGAAGGTTCTGTGTGAGCATCAGCACGACTTCTCCATGCTCAATGAGTTGTGCGGCTGTTGTCTTCAGCAATGAGGCGTTCCTGTCAGTTTGTCTTGACAACAGCCTGGCTTCTTTGAGGATTTCTATAAGATCCTTTGGCCAACAACTCAAATGGATGAAACTCAGCCCTGGTACTGGAGGCTTTGTTTGGTAACAAGAGTTGGCAAGCAGGGGTTCTGTCTCCCTCATTCTTTGGAGACTTCATTAGGATCACCTTCATGTGCTCTAGGAAGTTTCCACTGCATTGTCTCCATTACCACCCCTCAGATGCTCTTCAACTCTATCTGTCTCTCCCCTCCCCCCAATCCCATCTCCCCTCCCCCTTCTCACCTGTTCTTTCTGTTGTTCCCCTTTCCCCCATTCCATTCCCCACAAAAACTCTATTTCACCTCTCCCCGGAGGATTCATGTGTCCTTCCTGCTCCCTTCCTCTATGCCTAACCTCTCTGGATCTACAGATTATAGCTTGGCTATCATTTATTTAATGGCTAATGTACACATATAAGCAAATGCATACCATATTTATCTTTCCAGGTCTCGGTTACCTCACTAAAAATGATTTTTTTCTAGTTCCATCCATTTGTCTGCAAATTTCTTTTTCTTTTTTTTTAAAGAGCTGAGTACTGCTCCCTAGTATAAACACACCACATTTTCTTTATCTAGTCTATTGAGGGATATCTAGGCTATTTCCAGTTTCTGGGTATTATGAGCAGAGCAGCAATGAACATAGCTGAGCAAGTGTCTCTGTGGCAGGATGGAGTGTCCTTTGGATGCACTGTGTCTTGAGTGGTACAGCTGGGCAGGATGGAGTGTCCTCTGGATGCACTGTGTCTTGAGTGGTATAGCTGGATCTTGAGGTAAATTCATTCCCAGCGTTCTGGGGAAACAACACACTGATTTCTGTAGTGTTTGTACAATTCTGCATTCCCACCAGCAATGAAGGAGTGTTCACTTTGCTCCTCTCATCTCCAGAATGAGCTGTTGTTTGTTGTGTTTGTTTTATCTTAGTCAGATGTAAAATGGAATCTCAAATTAATTTTAATTAAATTTCCCTGGTGGCTAAGAACTTTGAATGTTTCTCAGCTGTTTGAGATTCCTCTATTGAGAATTCTCTGTTTAGATATCTATCCCATTTTTAAATTGGATTATTTGGTTCTTGATATCAAATTCCATGAGTTCTTTGTATATTTTGGATATTAGTCCTCTGTCGGATATGGAGTTGGTAAAAATCTTTTCCCATTGTGTAAACTGCCACTTTGTCCAACTGACCGTGTCCTTTGTCTTACAGAAACCTTTCAGTTTCTTGAGGTCCAATTTATTAATTGTAGATCTTAGTGACTGCTCTGTCGGTGTTCTCTTCAGGAAGTCGTCTCCTGTGACAAAGCACTCAAGTTTATTCATCACTTCCTCTTCTATTGGGTTCAGTGTATCTGGTTTTATGTTGAGGTCTTTGATCTACTTGGGTTTGAGTTTTGTTCAGGGTGCTAAGTATGTATCTATTTGCATTCTTCTACATGCAGACATCCAGTTTGACCAGCAACATTTGTTGAAGATGCTGTATTTCTGGCTTCTTAATAAAAACTCATGTCCATAGGTATATGGATTTATGTCTCAGTCTTCAATTTGGTGGAGTAGGGTTTTAAAATATCTCCTTATGATTCCCTGAGTTTCCTCAGTGTCTGTTGCTGTCCCCCTTTTTCATTTCTGATTTTATTAATTTGTGTATTCTCTTTCCAGTTTTCAGTTGGTTTGGATAAGGGTTTGTCTATATTGTTGATATCCTCAAAGAACCATCTCTTTGTTTCATTGATCATTTGTATTGTTCTCTTTGTTTCTATTTTGTTGACCTCAGCCCTCAGTTTATTTCTCCCCTTGTCCTACAACTTTCAGGTGTGCTGTTAAGTTGCTAGTATGAGATCTCTCCAGTTTTGTTTTTATTTTTATTTTTGTTTTAATGTAGGTACTTCATGCTATAAACTTGTCTCTTAGAACGGCTTTCATTGTGTCCCAAAGTTTAGGTATGATGTGTATCCATTTTCATACAATTCTAAAACGTTTTTCATTTTTTTTATGTCTTGACCCACTCTTCACTCCATAGAGCGTTGTTCAGGTTCCATGAGTTTGTGAGCTTTCTGTTGTTTCTGTTGTTATAATATCAACTTTAATCTGTGGTGGTCTGATAAGATGCAGGGAGTTATTTTAATTTTCTTGTATCTGGTGAGACTTGCTTTGTGTCTGAGTATGTAGTCAGTTTTCAAGAAAGTTCCATGAGGTGCAGAGAAGAATACACATTCTTTTGTGTTTGGATGAATCATTCTGTAAATGTCTGTTAGGTCCATTTGGTTTATAATGTCTGTTAGCGTGAGTATGTCTCTGTTTAGTTTTTGTCTTGATTACCTGTCTATTGGTGAGAGTTGGGTCGTGAAGCCTCCCACTGTTAGTGCATGAAATGTCTCTTACCAGAAGTACTACACGGGTTCACCCCATCCTCACCAGAGTTCCAATGTCCAGAATACTAATATAAACAGGGGAAAGAAATCCCAAGACTCACGGAAGACAATGCAGTCCTGAGCCTGAGGTACCGGGAACCTGGTTTCAAATGACACTACAGAGCCATCATAAGGGCCGTATCACAAATCATACAGGTAGGCCAATGGCATAAAGTAGAGGACCAAGACATCAACTCAAAGAGCTACACCCATCTGATCTCTATGAGGCTGCTGCGAACATGCTGGAAAGGCAATATGTTCAGTGACTAGAGCTAGAGAGATGAGAAGTGCACAGGTCTGGGAATAAAGCTAGACACCCCCCCCCCCCACACACACACACACACACACTGCACAGGCATCAACTCAGAATAAGTCAGAGACCTTAATGTAAGACCCAGAACTTTGAAACTTCTAGAACAGGGGCTCCCAACCCCCCCCCCAATGCTGTGACCCTCTAATACAGTTCCTCATGCTGTGGTGACTTCAACCACAAAATTATTTTATTTGCCTCTTCATAACTGTAGTTTCCTTCCGTTGTGGGAAATTTTTTAAAAAGAACCCACATGTTCCCGCACATGTGTAGGCAACTCTCACCCCGCTGGGGTCACGCCGGCTCTGTCTCCACCTGCCAACTCTCTGGTAGGGCGGAGCTGCCACGTTCCTCTCGCTGCCACGCAAGGACTGTTTACCCCACTGTCGGCCGCCACACCACCCATCAACCCTGTAGAAACAAAACTCTTGAAGTTTATAATTAACCAATCAGATTTATGTCTCAATAAATTCTCAATTTACAAGATACCAATACAATAACTTCAGAACCATTTGATAATGACAAAAGCTTTATCTAACCTTATCATCGAATTATTTTTATTTATTTTTATTTTTTTAGGTTTGTTTGTTTGTTTGTTTGTTTGTTTTTTCGAGACAGGGTTTCTGTGTGTAGCCCTGGCTGTCCTGGAACTCACTCTGTAGACCAGGCTGGCCTCGAACTCAGAAATCCGCCTACCTCTGCCTCCCAAGTGCTGGGATTAAAGGCGCACGCCACCACCGCCCGGCTTCATCGAATTATTCTAACCTCATAATATCATAACTACCTGGGGCTGGTTAAAGCCACGCTGGTTCCACCTCCATCTTGGTCTTCCTCCTCTCTCCCAGAGGCTCTCTGTCCCTGCAACTCTTAGCTCCGCCTCCCCTTTCCCTGTCCAATCACAGGCCTCCTGCTGCCTGCCCTAAGGTAATTGGGCAGAGAAAATCCTGAAACACCCTCCGTTAGGAATCTTTCGGTGTGTCTCTGAGATGCAGGGTATCTGATTCCTCACCTGAGAGAGGGCATGGTCCACAAGCTGAAGGTATTCAGCGGTCCTGCCTATTAAGAACAACAGCAACCAATTAAGCAAGTTCTCAAGTGATCTAAAGTCCGGTTTCTGATGAAGACTCCCAGGGAGGCTCAAGCTCTAACGGGCCTCAGTCTCCACCCTGCCCCCTGTTCTTGCTTCTCACCACAAGACGGTATTCTGGGACAGCACTCATTAAGGAACCAGTCTCCTAAAGAGAGTTAAATTCTGACTGTCCCTTCTGTCATGTAGGCATTTATGGCCGAAATGCAGGTGGTGGCTGAAATTCTTCAGCACCTCGTGCAGAGGCCTGAGGACTATCTGGAGAACATTGAAATCACGGTGAAGCTGTACAAGGAGCTGCTACTTAGCGCTTTGGAGGTGAGGCATGGCGGAAGGGGCGGCACTTTCAAGGGTCTCTGATAAGAATCCTCACAAAAGGCTTTCAGCTCTTTCTTGTTTCTAAAGGTGTGCATATTTAAAGAGCGAGAGGGGGAGGGAGAGGGAGGGAGAGAGGGGAAGAGAGAGAGAGAGAGAGAGAGAGAGAGAGAGAGAGAGAGAGAGAGACATGTATTCAGAAGCCTGTGGAGGCCAGAAGAGGGTATAGGATCCCTGGACTGGAGTTAAAGCAGTTGTGAGCCACCTTGTGGGTGCTAGGAATTGAACTTGAATCCTCTACAAAAGCAGTAATGCTCTAACCACTGAGCACTCCTTCCACTCCACCTGCCAAGACTCTTTCTCACAACCAGGCTATTTCACTCCATCGAAGCCCCTCCATGCTGGTCAAGATAAGGTAAATATGATTTCCAAACGTCGCTAGGTTGTTTACAGAGATGGGAATACGAATGTGAGCCCCACCAACAAGATGAGAAGCTAAAACAGGTGCTGTTTTTCAGCTCAGTCTGTCAGACTATAAAAGCCAGACTGGCAGGAAAGGGGGCAGCCTCTGCATGGCTTGTGAGCCTTCTGGAATAATCAACGCTAAGACTTGCTAACATTAAAACCTGCTTTTGGAAGTAGCGTATCTTCAGCCTGTTATCAGCATCCAAGGATGTAGTAAGAGACGCTTAGTAGGTGGTGGTGAACACTTGTATGTGTGCAATATTTCTGTCAACAATGAGCATGGGGAATAACGGACCAGAACGTGAAAGGCATGTTTGCCTGCGTTCCCTCAATGGCTGCCGTCGGTCCCATGGCATCGGAAATAATTGAAGAAAACGGGTTTTTAATTTTAAAGATAAGTAAAAAGGCTTTAAAACAATTAACAAGATATTACAATCTGCTTGATAGCAAAGGATTGTTGAATAAGTGTGTAGCCACAGCTTATTGACGATGGGATGTTCACATAATCTTGTAAAGAGACAGGGAAATATTGACTATAATGTTTAGCAGGAAAGTAGGTAGAAGTTTCATATACATTATGATATCAAAAATGCAACAGCTTTTTTTTTTGTGGCATAGAAAGTGGGTGGGGATCAGTAGTAATAGTTTCCTTCCAGTGAACAGACTAAAGATGATTTTCTGTGTATTCTTCTGTTCCGTAAGTTTTCTATAAAGTGGTGTGCCCTAACGTAATAAAAGGGGCAGCTTGCTGCTGACATGATCCTGTTAGGGAGAAAGTGCATGATTTAAATTTCAATCAGCTTTTTCTGTGCTTTCAAAACAAAGTAGCAAAGTCAATGTGCTGCAATGTCCCTAAAACCTTATGTATCGGGAAGGACTCGTAAGCTTTAGAGGAAAACATGAGGGAAAAAAAGTATGGACAGTAGCAGGAGCCGGGGGAAATGTGGCGTGTGGGCATAGTGTGGGGCGTGGCGTGGGGCGTGGCGTAGCTCAGCGACCAAGTCCACCACTGTGCACGTCCCCAGCACCTCAAACACATGGGTCTCGTAGGCAGGCTGGCTTGGCCTTTAGGAAGATCCGTTGAATGCTGCAAATGACCACACTGTGACCTGCGTAAGATGCACGAATGAGCTCTTAAGACTTCCTCCCCGTACATTAAGATTCTCCCCTTGTATTCAACTTGCCTTTTGATTTTCTCCAGGAGGTAATGGCTGAGCATAACCCCCAGTATCTCATCGAGCTAGATGGGAATAAGTCACCAGAAGAGCTCTTCATGGTGAGTGTAGTGTCTGGCACGATAGTTCTTACGGTCGAGAAATTCTGAAACGTTTCCGGGTTGGGCATGTTTTATGAGGAGTTCTATTCCTAGTGTATTACCATGGATTTTGTTTCAGCACTTTAAACTTCCATGTTGCATTTGTTCATCTCTTATGTTTAAGGCCAAACAACATTTGAATTTAAAAGTTCTCTATGGCTACAGTGCCTCCAAGAAAAATAAAAGCAAATGGCTGATAGTAAGCACATGACAGGGTGCTGACATCTGCTGTCATTACAACCAGAATGGATGCTACTTTACGCACACTATGATGGCCAAAGTTTTTTGTTGTGAGTGAGATTCTAGGTCTAATACCTAGTGCCACAAATTAATTAATAACACAAAACACAATAACTCTTTTTTTTTAACCCCATGCACATCTGGCATAATGATGGACTCTGGGGATGTATATGGAAAGGAAACTGGTGAATCTGTCAGTCCCTCCCCTTATACAGCATCCGATCTATTGAGGAAAATAAATACACAAGTGGAGTTTGCGTTACAGTCAGAGAAGTCTATGGTTTTTCAGGAGCGTGTGGGAGAAGGGCAGCACCCGATGGTCATCTGGGTGGATTCCACTTAAGGATGAGTAAGAATCAGACCATAAAGGCTTGATGCAGGAGTTCATGGGACACATCCTCTGCTGAGGGAAGAGTCTGTACAAATACAAAGGATCGAGCGAGAACAGAGCGGGCTGCAGGGACAGAACTTAGGGCTGAGATGAGGATGAGGTAGGAAGTGGATAGTCCCAGAGTTCTAAAGAGCTGGGCAGGGATGGGGTCAGTTAAAGAATTCAGATCTCATTGTGAAGGAACAGCCAGTGAAAGGTTTGAAGCCAGGAAGGAAGAAAATGTACTCAAACTGTCATACGAGGAAACAGTAAAGGAGACGAAAACTGGTGGTAGGTTAGCTACCTGTGGCTCTTATGGTCAATCCACAAGAAGATAGTGGCCGTACTGGCTGGTTTTGTGTGTCAACTTGACACAGGCTGGAGTTATCACAGAGAAGGGAACTTCAGTTGGGGAAGTGCCTCCATGAGATCCAGCTGTGGGGCATTTTCTCAATTAGTGATCAAGGGGATAGGGCCCCTTGTAGGTGGTGCCATCTCTGGGCTTGGAAGTCTTGAGTTCTATAAGAGAGCAGGCTGAGCAAGCCAGGGGAAGCAAGCCAGTAAGAAACATCCCTCCATGGCCTCTGCATCAGCTCCTGCTTCCTGACCTGCTTGAGTTCCAGTCCTGACTTCCTTTGGTGATCAACAGCCATGTGGAAGTAAGCTAAATAAACCCTTTCCTCCCCAACTTGCTTCTTGGTCATGATGTTTGTGCAGGAATCAAAACCTTGACTAAGACAGTGGCCTAGCCTACAATGGTAATGAGCAGGATTGTGCAGTAGAGGGTAGTGTGAGGAAAGTGTACCTGGTGGGACCCGGTCAGCAACTTAGCAAGGGAACAAAGGGGAAGAAGAGAGAAGACAATGGCTTATCTCATGGGTGGCATATGATCACAATGTCAGGGTGGGGCCAGACAAGGGACAAGCCCTCACGTGGGACACTTATCTATGAGACCACAGAGCTCTCTCTCCTCTTTGCCAAAGCCAGTGGTCATTCTCAATCTTCATCTACTTGAATCTAATAGCAACATCCGCCACCGCTGTTCATTCCTCTCTCCTGACCTCTTCCCCCCTTGGCTTCTAGAGTCCCACCACAATGGCTCCATTGCTTCTCCCTAGACATTGCAAAGATCTAAGGGTGGAGGGCAGTGGAGGTGGCTCTTCTTTGCCCCACCCCTACTTCCTTCCACCTTGGGAGACCTCATCAGGGCCAACAGCTTTGAGTACCTTTTCAAAACTGCATGCCTTAAAGTCTTTGTACGGTTCCGGACCTTTCCCCCAAATCATATACCAGGACACTTAGCTCCCTCTGAGCCATTCAGCGGCTGCATATCCAATCAGACAGCTACCGCTCGGCTCATATTAAAATGTGCAGGGCACCACTGCACAGTCACCACTGCCCACCCATGTGCTTCCTCCTGGGTTTTCCTCTTTCAGCGTCAACTCCACCCTTCTCTAAGGTCTTCACACCCACATCCACTCCATCAGCACACACTGCAGACTTCAAGGTGCGCTTGCTGAGACTTGCCCAGCGTTCTGGCCCCAGGACTGGCACTCCCGAACATTCCATTCCTTGAAACAAGTAACACGGAGAAGCTGAGCACTAAGGGTCTAACGTAGCACGCGCCACCTAAAATGAACTAAGCCGTTGAGGAGGAAACCAGATGAGGCTGAGCCGTGAGCGCCAATCCAGGCTACCACAGGCTTCCCTGCTTTGGGCTGTCTCACTATCTCTCGTCACCCATTTTTGGTATATGTTTGTTTTATTTTTACGATATTATTCCACATTGTACCTACATTAGTTTCCTAGAGTTCCCATGGGAGAGTCCCACAAATGAGGTGACTGGAAAGGATAGAAATTATTCTCTTACGGTTCTGGAAATTCAGATCATGGTCCCGGCAGGGTTGTTCTCTATGCAAGGACACTGGGCTATTTTTCATCTACCTAAGGAGGCCCAGGACCAGAGGGCAGAGTGACATGGGTTGGAATCTGTCTTCTAAAAATATTTCAGAGACCTAACTTTAGACTGTGAATGTGGCCTTATTTGAACATGGGGTCTTTGAGAGTTCATTCCAATTAAGGAGTACAGCCTCAATGAGAGAGGCAGGAGGCAGCAGTATGACGGGGAGGGAGAGAGCACAGCCATGCACTGCAGTGTGACATCAGAAGGAGAGAGCACAGCCATGCACTG
>JADRCD010187323.1:7481-22185 GCA_019843815.1 Montemys delectorum
GAGAGAGAGAGAGAGAGAGAGAGAGAGAGAGAGAGAGAGAGAGAGATTTGCTGAGTAGAAACTCAGCATTGGTTTTTAACACACACACACAGAGAGAGAGAGAGAGAGAGAGAGAGAGAGAGAGAGAGAGAGAGAGAGAGGGAGAGAGGGAGAGAGAGAGAGAGAGACATTGTTTAATGAAGACCTGAAAGTGCCCTCTACAGATGTGGTGTGGATATTTTCTTTCATGTTCTCTTTTTAATTGGCTTGTATTTGTTGTTTTAGTTGGATTTTCATTTTATCTCGTTTTATGTGCATGTAAGCCTCTACACCTGTGGTCTTTTTAGCTGGATAGATTTTTAAACTCGAAATGCTAAACTATAGACAGCTTTTCATTAGAAATGTAATGTTTGGGAAGGGGGTCATTTCCTATTCTTTTGAGAACACTTGCATCCTACTTCAAATTTTTTCTCTCAAGTCTAAGTATCTTCGGTGATCAGAGCTTCTCGCTGTAGGAAACAAACTGGTCCCTGGTTAGACTCTTCAAAGTGTAGTGGGAATAATAATGAAAGAGGAAAACCAACCACTCGGGAAGACTTCAGGGGCAGAGTTCTGGTTGGACATATTAAGTTCCCTGAGAAAGCAAGAGCGTTTGCCATGAGCCTCATCCATTAGAAAAGCGTGAACACAAAGCCCCCTGGTCTGGTCCTCGTGGCAGACATCTGGCTTCCCTGGCCAGGTGGGTTGAGATGGGTCTTCTCTTCTTTTGCAGCATGTGGCAATAAAGTGGACCCAGTGTATGAGGCCCTCCGGTTCGGCACGTCCCTGGCCCAGAGAACGAAGAAGGGCAGCTCAGGGAGTGGTTCTGACTCGCCCCCCAGAACCTCGGTAACTGACCTCATTTTCAGTTCCCTGAAGGGTCTGGGTGGGGCTAAGGAGATGGCTAAGCCAGCCAAAGTGCTAACAGGGCAATCATGAAGACCTAAGTTTGATCCCCAGAACCCACATAAAAGCCAGTGCAGCTCACATGTCTGTAACTACAGCGTTAGGGGAGAGAGACATCAGGTCCCTCGAACTCATTAGCTACCCAACCTCAACAAAAAAAACCCTCCGATGCCACACAGTTTCTGAGAGGCCATCTATCTTTTTTTTAATTATGCATTTTTAATTTCATGTGCATTGGTGTTTTGCCTGCGTGTATGTCTGTATGAGGGTGTCAGATGCCCTGGAACTGGAGTTGCAGACCGTTGTGAGCTGCCATGTGGGTTCTGGGGAATGAACCCAGGTTCTCTGAGAGAGCAGTCAATATTCTTAACTGCTGAGCCATCTCTCCAGCTCCAGGAAGCCACCTTTAAACTCATTGTGAGCTCCATCCTTCAGGCCTTCCACTGACTTCCAAGAGAAAAGAATCATAATCATGTTTCATTGTCTACATAAATAAACCCTCAAGAAGGAAAAAAATGGCAAGTAAAAAAAGAATGAAAATAACTTCTGTGGCTTCCTCAACTTATGCCTAACACAGAGGCCAACCAGCTCTGTCCTCTCCTCAGTGATGATGAGTACTAGTGGGTAGTTTGCTGGCACTGTAGAGGTCACCAAAGAGGAAGCGCTCCCCACCCTAACTAGCGCATAGCAGTTGTGTCAGAAATACTTAAATGGTCATTTCATGTAAACACTGAAAGATTCGATAGTAAAATGAAAGTGTTTGGCTCCAGGGAGCCCAGTCTCCAGGCATGTAGAGTATTACTTGTGACACTGTGCACATGTTATACTGTATGCGAATGTTCATATGAGGGTATGCACATGTGTGTGCATGCATGTTGAGGCCAAAGGTCAAGGTAAGGCATCTTCCTCTCTCGTTGTCTACCACTCTCTCACTGGCTAAGCTCAGGGGATCTGCTTGTCTCAGTGGGCCCAGCACTGGGTTAGAAACACTTAGACCCCTGTCCCTGGCCTTTGTATAAGTGCTGGGGATTCGAACTCAGGCTTTCATGCTTGTAGAGCAACCACTTACCCAACTGAGCCTTCTCCAAGTCTCCTATAATTTATCCATTTTAAAACACCCAAACCCTGCTGACCTTCTGAAGAGGATATCATTCTCATTTGAAGTTCAAAAGGTGATGTCAATTCATCTACTGGAAGAACCATAGAAATGGTGCTAAATGTGATTTAAATAGACACGATGCCAAAGTGTGTGAGTGTGTGGACTGTCGTATGCCCCTTAACCTGTGAATCAGTGACAGACCACAAAAGCTGAAAGGTCACAAATGCCATACAAATCCCTCTTTAGATCCAGAACTGACATTAAGGTTCTCAGTTGGCCCATAATACAGTGTGGCTCACTGGCTCATTCTGTTATCTCCTCTTTCCTCCAAGACTTCAGAGCTTGTAGAGGTTCCCGAAGAGGCTGATGGACCAGGAGATGGATCTGACATCAGGACACGGAGCAACAGTGGTGAGTGGGAGACAGTTCTGCAGAAACCAGAGCATGTATGTGGTCGGAGGCTGCAAGGGTCTATGTCCATTTCTCTCAGACTCCTCTCACCCTCAGATAGCTCTGGGATATGACATGGTCAAGAGTCCAGTGTTCTAGAAAGAACAGTAGGCCTAGCCATAAAAATGTTTAGTTGTTGTTCACGCCCTTTTATGAATGAGTGTATCCTCCTCTGACTCAGCTTAGACATGAGAATCTGACCACTTAGACCTTGCTTTGCACCACATTGAAGGCATGTGAATCAGGTGAGCAAAGGTGCTAGTCAGAGGAGAGGGGACCACAATCCATATCCCAGTTCTTCCAAGAGACCATTAAGATGCAAAACACACTGCAGAGAGTAGGAAATAGTCCAGTCAGTGCTTCTCTGAAAGCACTGGACCTAAAAATCAATGTCCAGAATCCACATTAAATCCACTTTAAAAAAAAAAAAAAAGGCTGTACCTGAGGAATGACAGCCATGCAGAACTGGACAGCACCATAGAGCCATCCTTGCCCAGGTCTATCTAGAACCTGGTATCTACCAGATAGATTTAGCCAGCATCCCCAGAGTTCACCATCTCAAAGATTAAGCCACAAATTTAACTAAATTTTCACATTCATGTCGCAAGTCTAGCCAGGCATTCATGGTGAGCCTGATCTCTGTTGTCACCTATCAGTGGGCTCTCCTCTTCAGCAGACCCGAGGGCCTCTGCACTGAACATCTGGGCCTCAGTGAGCCTTGCTCTGGACTTCACTTTGAGACTATGTGACCCAGATGTACTGAGTAGCTGCTTTTTTACCTTATGTCTGAAAAGAAAATATTGACATCACTAGAAGTCCCAGTAGGCTAGGCGTGGCCACACCCATCCTCAATGGATGCATGGTGTCAAAAAGCAGAGTGAAAAAAGTGAGAAAAGAAACAGATCCAGGAGTTCAGAATACAGACATGAGGTTTAAAGAGAGAGCAAGATGGGCTAGAGAGAGTCCTCAGTGGCTAAGAACACTTGCTGCTCTTGAAGAGGACCAGAGTTCAGTTCCCAGCACCCATCAGACAGCTCACAACTGTCTGTAACTCCAGGATCTCCAATGCCCTCCTCTCTTCTCCAAAGGTGCCCATACATACATGCACATGTGTAAATAAAAATAAAATAAATCTCTTAATAAAGGGCAAGAGGTGTGCCTTATTAAAGAGTCTTGGTCAAGTTACAAATCTGCCCAGAGCTGACTGTTTACTTTATTTTTTTAGTATGCAGATTTTCTATGGCTTTAGACAAGGCCTTCTGGACCTCATGCTCTGCCTCAGGTTTCAGAACAGTTACCATGAAATTAACAAACACACAAGTTTTCTTCAGTCTGTTCAGCCACTCACCCAACCACTTGGACTCTTCCCACACCTGTCTCTGCTCAGGAAATAGGAAAACCCCTCATCTAGTTGATAAGGACGAAGTTTTCAGTGTTATCCTGTCTCCCTTTTCTTCTCACACCTCCACTCCTGATCCATCAGAAATTCTCCCTGTAGTTCATCAGAACAGCTAGCACATGCTACCACCCCACTCTCTGTCTCAGCCATCCGGGTCTGCTTCCATCAGTGATTAGCCTGGTAGACTCATCCATTTGATAGCTAGGACTTCCCTTTACCGCAGAGAGCTCTTCTCTCACCAAGTGGTATTAATAGAGTTGGCTGTTGCAAAGATCTGGACTTGGAAATTGTCATTGTGAAGGCTGATTTCTAGAAACAAATTCATCATATGTTCCTCAAGGCAGAGAGACAGAGAAGAGACTCCCACTCCCAGTCTACCTGCCCACAGATCAGCAGGCCCCATATCACTTGGGACCTTGCTAGAAATGCAGAAGTTTAGGCCACCTAGACTGCTGAGCCTAAATGTATGTAAGATCTGTGGTATTTGGGAAATAGGATTAGAGTATTTCTCTCACTTCCAACATATACACACACATATACATATAGCAAATTCTGAAGAGATGAAGAATAAAGAACAAACACACTCAAAGCATAAAGTTGACTACTGTCCATCTATTCCATGTCGAAGAGAAATTCTACAGCCATATTAAAAGAAACCTGTGGAACTGGACATAGTAGTACACACATTTGAAATCCCAACGCTCAGGTGAAAAAGACAGGAGGATCACAAGTTCAAGGCCAGCCCAAACTATGTAAGGAGCTCATCTCAATTTTTCTCTTTAAAGGAAGGAATAAGGAAAAGAAAAGAGAAGTAATAAAAGAAAATCGTAGAAAGAGAGATTCCCTTAAGAATTTAGTGACCTATAAGTTTCCAACAGGCTTGGATGTTTATAAGTCCTGTGATCAGCAATAGCTTTTTCACAGTGCCTTAGCAGGCAAGGGGGTTAACTGGGTAGCTGTTTGTCCCACACTCTTTTGATTGATCTCAATCCCTTATCCATCCAGTCTCCGAGATAACAGGGAGAAAGCATACTGCTGTGCTCCAACTTCCTTAGAGTCCTCTTTATGATGGCAGGAAGGCGTGGCCTTTCAGAAGTTCTCTCATAGTGCTCACAACCAGTTTTGAGTGAAAGCACACACAGTTCACATATAATGTTATGTCTTCCAGTCAGATGTCATGCCAGATTTCTGGAGGAATGTCTTTCCAGCCACCTTAGAAGAGGATTCAGTTCATACTAATGTCTCCAGTGCTAATCCAGTGCTAAGTCAGCACTGCTCTTCTAAGTAGTCTTGGCAGGTCTGAATTCTAGTTTCCGGTTTCAGCTCTCCTGGGTCTATCACAGATACAGACAGGGGAGGTGCTGGCCTCTGCCTTAGGCTTCACTGCTAACAGCCTCACTGGTGGCAAAGCAAGAAGAAAATGGAGAAGCAATAGCCAGCTGCCTGCTTCTGCTCAAAATGCCAGAACAGTCTTCCCAGGAGCCTTCGACAGCTGCATTTCAGTATGATCACACTGAGCGTGGTTTTCCTGGAAGAAGAGAGGGGTACCAGACGTAAGCAACGCACATTCTTAGAACTTTTATTCCAAAATGACTGAGCCAGTCACATCCACTCAGAAACATCACAAAGCCCAGGGTTGCCTCAGTTTGTACTTGGTGAAGAACTTTTGCCCAGAAAGAAAAATAAGCAAACTTAGGTTTTGAACATATACTTTTGTCTTTAGTATATGTTGTTTCTAGATAGCAAATGCTAAAGTGTCACCAATGGGAGAAGGAAAAGGAAGACATGGACAGGGAAGGGGAGAGAAGACAAGACAGAACAGGAAAGAGGAAGAAGGGAAGAAAAGGGGTATGAGAAGGAGGGAGGGAGGGAGGGAGGGAGGGAGGGAGGGAGGGAGGGAAGGAGGGAGGGAGGGATGGAGGGAGGGAGGGAGGGAGGGAGGGAGAGATCAGTTAATTTTAGGATCAGGGCCTTAGAGGAATATACATCAAAACCAAATAGAATTATATAGTCATTTATGTTTAAAATGCTAAATATAAATATAAACAAAAGAACAAAACATTATCACATACAAAAATTTGAAGAAAAGTCCAGAGAGCTTCTAGAATATTGTAAAGTAGAAATGGGATTGTCACATTGAACCAGGAATTAGCCACAGTGGAAGAGAGAAATGACAACTGCAGCAGATCCAAGAAATAGTGAATACCCAGGGCAACAAAGTCCTGGGATCTGAGAGTAAAGGTGTCAATGAAAAGTGAATACTTCCAAATGCATCCAGCTGACCCTCGAAGTGAAGACACACAGGTGGGAATGGGAGAACATTCAAAAACACTCTGACTGAGAACTTACAAAACTGATTGAAGACACTATTCCTCAGAGCCATACCTAGACATCTCTGTGACACAGCCAGACTTCAAAGGTGACCAAGTATTGATACAGACTGAAAAGACAGATTATACACAGAGCAATAACGATTATACGGGGAGAGCCTCTTACAGATTATAGATGAAGCTAAAGAACAGGAAAATGACATCCTCGGGAGGGAGGGAGGGAGGGAGGGAGGCAGGGAGGGAGGGAGGGAAGGAAAGACTGACTCTCAACATGGAATCATAAATAAAACAACCACAGCAATCACTCTGAGACAAGAAGAAATGAAAAGCAAAGCGGTGGTCCCAGTGAGATGGACCCACGCAGAGCAGCATTTATTGTTGAGCTGTCAGCATCGGTTCAATCCCCAGACCCCACTGGAGATGAAGAAAACTGGCCCCTGAAAGTTGTCCCATGACTTCCACATGCATATCACCTTCACACACTGTATACACTTGCAAGAATAACAAATAAGGGAGAGGAAGGAAAGTGACAGGTACATAGTTAAATCAAGCAAACACTGGCTACTCATTTTAAAAAAAACCAATAGTGCTTTTAAAATCTGTTAAAATATCTGAAGTGCTGATCTATAAATAGACATCGAGCATTCAGAGGTCCTCATGCTGTTTGAAGGAAGTGTAAAAATATTTCAGTTTAGATCTTACTAAAATGCGCTTCACTAAAGATCCAACACAACTGACTATACAAGAGATAATTAAAAAAAAAAGAGCAAATTTTCCAAACTACAAAAGCTAACAGAAATTGAATGCTAAAAATGGGAAAGAGGAGCCGATCAACTGAAGAAAAAGCAATCTTTAGGAATGATACCTCAGGCTATCCTCTAGACTCCATACATACGCATGCACACACACACGCACATGCTCACACACATATACATGAATATGCGTATACACATGTCAATCAAAAGTCAGGAAACAAAATGATACTTCCATCCATAAAAGGCATAAAGATGGTAACAATAAAGATAGGAACAGACATCATTAAATTGCAAAGATGGGACAATAAATCCTGAGCGTGTATTAAAGAGAATAAAATTTAAAGCTCTAACAAATTTTAAGATGGAAGGGAGCAGGGACTCAAGATACCATATCCAAAGGGGACACACCACACCCGAAAGGAAAGACTGACATGACCAAATTCTCACCAGCAAGCTTGACAACCTTTTCTAAGCAAGCGGATAGCAAAGGCCTCAGAGTAGCTGCAGCCCAATTGTAGCAGGCTGGAAGCAGAAGGTGGGGGCTGCTTCTAAGCTTTCTAGAAACCAAATCAATACTTAAGTTTTTGTATATGGCAAAAAAAAACAAAAAATACCAAGGCTGCCACAACTTCATAGGTAAATTCTACCAAACATTTAAGGAGTAGAAAATTTCCACATTACATAAACTCTTTCTGGGAACCGAAAGTACGGCGAGGAAGGCAGGCAGCGCCTTCTCTAACGTGGTTTACGAGGTTGTTATAACCCTGGTTTCAGAGCCAAACAAGGCCAGAGAAGGGGAATTGCTGGCTGCTCTCTCTTGAATATGGACGCAGAAGTCTGAAGTAAGAGTCTCATGAGCTGGACGCAGTGATGTCCCTTTAAAGGAACACTGCATGATGACTACATTGGAATTAGCCTAAGAACTCAAATTTGGGCTCACATCAGATAATTCAGCAGTGTAAGCTGGTATAGTGTCATGTGTAAGTGGGACAAAGCCATCGGCTCAGGCAGCAAAGAGGTGGCATGGGTGTCACAGGTCTACAAAGTGAAAAGGACAGAAAGTGGGAGGCAAACCAAAGTGTCCCTGAGGATCCAGCCAAAGGAGGAGTCATTCTGCTTCTCAACAATGAACAGCAGAGCTTCCTCGCACACTGGACATAGTGTTTAAACATTTGTCAGGAGATAGAGAACCAAATTATTTCCCACAAAAAAAACTTTAAAGCAGCAAACGTTACAGTTGTGCAGTATACAGTCATGTAGTAGACACAGCTGTACTGTACTCAGTTGTGCAATATACAGCCAAGTAGAATATATAGATGTACAGTACACACAGTTATACAGTATACAATTATGTAGTATACAGTTGTGTGGTATACATGGTTGTTGGTATATTGAGCTGATCACTATACACTTATGTAGTATATCCAATTGCATAGTATACACAGTTGCATGATATACACAGTCACATGGTATATACAGTTGTGTGGTAGACACAGTTGTGTGGTATATAGATAGTTGCCTAACTTTCTCCTTTTTAATGAAAATCACTGTTTCAAAAACAGTCTGGGGGCAGAGGGCAACTGTCTTGTGGAGGATCTGAGTTCAGTTTCCACACCCAGCCCATGTGGAGTGCTCATCTCATAACCACCTGCAACTCCAAATCCAGGGGATCTGATACTTTCTTCTGGCCTCGGTTAGCAATCATACTCATGTGCACACACACACATATACACACACATACTCACAAGTCAACTAAATAACTACAAAGAAAATTTTTGAAAGAAGCAATGGCTTGGGGAAATAGATTTTAAAACTTCCACTGCTTCTGGTTACATTCTGCTTTTGATTGCATATCTAAGAACAAACTTAAAATCACTTCAAATAATTTTCTCAACAGTTCACAGGAATAACACATATTTTGAACTAGAAGCTCAGATAAATATTCAATAATAGGATAAAATACTATGACATTTAAAAACTGTGCAATCAGTCTAACTTGGATATTGTGGACATGACTGATTGACTTCCCTTCTTTAGAACCTTTTTGGCTTGTTTCCATGTAAATATTTAATATTCTTTTGGGAAGAATATAGTTTGATACTTACAGTATCAAATGTTTACAGCAGGGTTTCAGAAGATGATACAATACCAGAAAAGGCTGTTGCATGTCTCTGCCCTATTTCAACAGATAAATACCAAGTTAAGTGTCCACATGCTCCAGGCAAACTCTGTGGGAAGGGACCACTCACATCTCAGCTCACTGTTGTACCATAGTAGCACATGGGCACCTTGGGCACTCCTGTGTGCATGAAGCACATCTGTAAACTCTGGAATTATAAACTGAATACACAAGAGAGTTAAGTCTCCTCAGTATTTCTTCAGGGGCTCTTGCTTTGAATGTTTTTTTCTTTAACATAGAAGTTCCTCAGTCTATTTTAATAACAATAGAGATCCTGGTAAGATGGTTCAGTGGGTGAAGGACACATGTGGTGTGTAACATGCACATGTATGAACACACGGGGTGATTTCTACAAAACTATGAGAATGAATGAACAACAGAGAGAATGATTACACCAATGAACCAAGTTATACAGATTCCTGTGGGATGTACCATCCTGTACTGACCTCTTCTTGATATTGTAAAGAAAAGGAGAATAAACATGTTATTCTAAACTGCCAAATCATCCCAGTGGTATTAATTTACAGACCCAAACCTTACTGCATACATTTGGACCCATCAGCCTCAATTTACTACCCAAAGGCAATGCCTTCAAGGTAATACCTTAACACAAATGGAAGAGACTTACATGTTCCAAAAATAAGCTCAAAGGAAATGGGGGCAATAGGCTCAGTACATTGGATGTACGCAATCAGGAGATATCTTCTGAAGTTTAAAGTGAATGCTTTAATCTTCAAAATAGAATAAAGACATCATTAAAATGCTAACATTATAATATTAAATCTAAAATTCTGGTGTTTAGGAAAGGCAAATGTTCAAAGGCAACAAAATTACGGTTCTCAAGTGATTCCACAGAGCGATCCCATCTCTGCTTCTGATAGAGCACTGCTAGAAGAGACTTGAGTTTCAAACACACACTTGGCCAGTGATGGTGGGGATGTATTGCTG
Source organism: Montemys delectorum (assembly GCA_019843815.1). NCBI lineage: Eukaryota > Metazoa > Chordata > Mammalia > Rodentia > Muridae > Montemys > Montemys delectorum. Next base: position 17,566 of record JADRCD010187323.1, read on the forward strand.
AGTATACGCAGACTGTAGGATGCTGACTAGAGTTAGCAGGAAGCTGCATGAGGAGGAGGGAAAATACATCTCTGAAAGAACAAAGGTAGGAAGGTAAGGAAGCCGATGGTAAGCTCTGGCTCAGGGGAGAATCAGAACAACCCCTTCATCCATGTCCCCAAACATGGCTGCTAGCCACCCAAAACTCCTGTGCTTTCTTTCTTCCCTCAGTGTTTACATATCCAGAAAACGGTACCAATGACTTCGGAGATCAAGTTAAGACCATAAACCACCAGGTATGTGACATCCCAGAACAGGTGAGAGTTCCTGGATCAAGTTGTCAGCCATCACCAAAGTGTATCCCAAATTCCCTTTGGGAGCTGATAGAATCATTTCATGTCAAATTATCTTTTAAAATCATTTGAAGAAAACTGTAACATGCCTGATGATAAGTGCCAGTGAAGTATAATGTGATGTTGCATAATACATAACACAGAATAAGCTCAGTACATAAGAAGCTCAGTACATAAAAGGTGAAAAGGATAAACATTGCATTAATGACATGCATGCTTTTCTGTCATGTGTTACTGCAAGTTAAGACATATTCTGTGTTAATCACCAAATCATATTATGGTTACACTGTGTGCTATGCAAGAATGTATCACTGTATTACATATGTCCATTCACATCTACACATGTATTACCATAGATTCGAGCAGGATCATCCAAGGCTTCTGAGCTTTAGATAGTAGTAGAATGAAGGGCCTGTGAGCTAGCTCAGTGGGGAAAGGTGCCTGCTGCCAAGTCTGCTGTCCTGAGTTCAGTCCCTGGAACCCACATAGTAAAAGGAGAGAACCAATTCTCCAAGTTGTCTTCTGACCTCTACATTTAAACATTGGAGGATATATGCTATACACATATAATTTAATTAATTAATTAATAGAAGAGTTCAAGGTTCAAAACGCTACAGTACAATTGTGTACATGTCTTGTGTTTTATAGCCATACATAGAATATACTTATTGTATTTTACAATTTTCACAAAAGTATTATGTAATTGCATGTATCAGTTTAGCTTGTACATTATAAATATAAATGTATCTATAGCATTACAATTTTGGGTTAGTGATAACAGCTAATATTTATATGACACTGCAAGTCTCCTTCATTAGCTATTAAACTGAGGGATATAGTAACGCCTACCTAGCAGGGTTGTGGTGAACTCTAGTTATATTAATGCAAGTAGCAAAGTACTGGGCGGGCAGCCAGTAAGCTATCAAAGCTGGCAGCTTTTATTATCACATTTGCAAGATTTCAAAGTCAGTAGACAGTGATACTGTGACATAAACTCCCATACCAATGCCAAAAATCTATGCCTTTTCCTCACCAGAAATCAATTGATTGCTATGAATATTCACAGGGCTCTTTGATGTACTATAGACCAACTTTCAGTTGACTGATAGAAAGTCAGTTTTAAGGGTCCAGAGAGATGGCTCACTGGCTGAGAACACTTCTCGCCTGTTCTAATTAGGATTACTATTACTATTTCTGTCATAAAACTCCAGAGTTTACTCAGCCTGCTTTCTTACAGAACCCAGAACTCTTTCCCAGGGGTAGCCTCATCCACATGACTCAGGACCTCCCATGTCAGACACTAATTAAGAAAATGCATCACATGTTTGCCTATACCCTGATCTTATGGAGGTATTTTCTGAACCGAGGCTCTGTCTTCTCCAATGACTCTAGCATGTGTCAAGTTGACATAAAACAAGCCAGCACAATGGATTTCTTGTCATCTTGACACAATAATGCATCATAATTAAGCCTAAGCTACAACCTTCCCTTTCTCATTTACCCCCAAGACTTCACATTAAAGGCATAAATAACTTTAAAAAGTCTCATAGTCTTTACAAGTTCAAACACATTAGAAGTTCACTGCCTTTAAAATAGCCAATGTCTTTAAAAATCCAAACTCTCTTTTAAACGTTTAAAATCTCTTCAGAGGACTCCTGTAAAAATTAAAAGTAAGCTAAATATTTCCTCACTTCATGAAGGAAAGACAGCAGAACATGTTCACAATCTGAAGAGAGCAAAAGCAAACTCCAGCCACGTCAATAACTCAGTGTCCGGTATCTGGGGTTCACTAGTCGTCTTTTGGGCTCCTCCAAGTGGTTGATGGATTTCTCCAGCTCTTTCAGCTGTAGCACACACACCTTGTCTCCTCAGCTCAGGCTGGCTTCACTGCACACCCACTTCTGTCAATCACCCCATGGGACTGTCTTACCCAAAAATTCCAGGGTCTCTCATGAAACTGGGCTGCCCTTCCACCCATAGCCTCTCCTGGGTTCTCTTCAGAGACTCCAGCCCTACCATAGCACCAAACTTCAGTTGCTGTCCATGAGCCGAGCCATCCACACCTTCAAAACCAGCACCACCAGAGGGAATCTTCCACTACCAAGTTCACCACCAAGTAAAGTCTCAGGAACACAGCCTCTGTGCTGACTCTGAGGAAACACACCCTGAAAGGTTTCACCTCAGCGATGCTGGTCTCTTCTTAATCACCACTAATTTCTTCATTCCAGCTAACCAGCATTGATTGTCCCAGTAAAACGAAGATTTTACTTCAGTGCTCCTGGTGTTTGACTAATTCCACCTGATTCTTCAGCCCCAGCTAACCAGAACCACAGATTCTGTCTCAAAATAGGAAATAGGCCTATAGAGTCTTAAAGCATTCTCTCACGTTCTCCCTAAAGGTCCACAAGCCAGGCCTCTGTTGTCTGCATGGCTCTCAACATTCTCATCTTCCAAGCTCACACAGAAGCACTCTTCAGGCTTTGAACACTCATTGGCCTTTCCAACCCAAAGTTCAAAAGCCCTTCCACAATCTTAGCAAAAACACATGGTTGGGTTGGGTCTGTCACAGCAGTACCTCACGGTCCTGGAACTAATTTCTGCCTTAGTTAGGATTACTATTGCTGTGAGGAGACGCCATGACCAAAGCAACTTGGGTGGGGAAGGATTTATTTGGCTTACACTTCTGCATCACTGTCCATCATGGACAGAAGTTGGGACAGGAACTCACACAGGACAGGAACCCAAAGGTAGGAACTACCACAGAGGCCATGAAGGAGTGCCGCTTAGTGGCTCTTCATAACTTGCTCAGCCTGCTTTGTTATAGAACCCAGGACTACCAGCCCAGGGGTGGCACCACCCACAATGAGATGGGCCCTCCCTCATCAATCATTAATTAGGAAACTCTCCTACGGGCTTGCCTACAGCCCGATCTTAAAGAGGCATTTTCTCAGTTGAGGCTCTTTCTTTTCTAATGACTCTAGTTTGTGTCAAGCTGACATAAAAAATTGCCAGCATGTGGCCCTTTCAGAAGAGCCAGGTTCAGTTGCCAGCAGCCACATCAAGTGGTTCCCAACCTTCTGTAACTCCAGCTCCACAAAATCTGATGCCCTATTCTGGCCTCCACAGGATCTAAATATGTGGCGGTGCATCTATGTACACACATGCAAGCAAATAAACAAATGATTAGGACTTTTTATGAAAGTATTTTGGGAAGCAAAGTCTATTTATACCTGTGCCCATGTCTCTCTTATTTTTAGAGGAAGTGTTCTCATTTGAGGCAGAGGAGAGGATTTCTCAGTGGTTAGAGCACATGCTACACACTCCTGACGACAAGAGTTCAGGATCCACATTGCCCATATTAAAGCCAGGAGGGCTCAGAGGCCCACTTGTAATTCCAGCCTCAGGAGATAGAAACAGGATCTGCAGAGCAATCTGGCTAGCAAAAGTAGATGTGCTTGCAAGCCTCGAGGTAGATTGAGAGAGCCTGCCTCAGAGAAGACAGGAGATGAATGACCGGGAGGTGTACTAACATAAGTCTTAGGCCTCCACATGGATGGATATGCACATGCATTCGCAAGTATGTGAGCTCCATACATGCATAATACACACACATGCCTGAAAATGGAAAAAAATAGAAAAAAAATCCCCATTTCTGACTTTTTTTCATGAAGAACTATGCCAAAGAAAAGTTCACCTGAAGAAAACAGCTATTTCTGAGATGTCTCAACCTTTTCAAATAGAGTGTAATGGAGTCCAACTCCAGGATTAAGAGTACGCTAAGGAGCTGGGCATAGTGGCACATGCCTTTAATCCCAATACTCTGGAGGCAAAGGCAGGCAGATCTCTTGTGAATTTGAGGCCAACCTGGTCTACAGAGCTAGTTCTAAGACAGCAAGGGCTACAAAGGGGAAAAGAACCCTTTCTCAAATACAATTTAATGTGATGTGAGGTACTTCTAAAAGCAAAGTAAGGGAGAAGCTGCCACAGGAGCTGATGGGTGGCTCATAGAGCTGCACACGGGCACTGTGCAGCAGTCAGGGCTTCACATCCACTTCCAGTCTCTCCTCACTCGCTCATTCTTCTCTGTCTTCTGTGGCAGGGAACTCTTTCCAAAGACCCATTACAGATGAACACCTATGTTGCCTTGTACAGATTTATACCACAGGAGGATGAAGACTTGGAAATGAGGTAAAAATGTGTGTATGTACGTGTGTGTGCATGTGTGTGCGTGCGTGTGTATGGAGAGAGAGAGAGAGAGAGAGAGAGAGAGAGAGAGAGAGAGAGAGAG
>JADRCD010187324.1:0-24431 GCA_019843815.1 Montemys delectorum
GTGTGTGTGTGTGTGTGTGTGTGTGTGTGTGTGTGTGTATGTGTGTATGTGTATATTGTGTATGTGTATATGTGTGTGCACATGTGTGTGTGTTTATGTAAGTGTGCATTTACATGTGTGTATGTGTGTATGTGTGTGCATGTAGAGATAAATGCTAACTATCTTCTTTAGTACTTTTTACCTTATTTATGGGACACAGGGGATCTCACTGGGCCTAGAGTTCACTGACTGATGAGCCTGGCTGGTCAGTAAGATTCAGGGATCTGATTGTCTCCTGTTAGTGCTGGGGTTAGATCATGCCATCATGCTCAGCTTTCACATAGGTATTGGGGATCGATGGTCTTCACGGAAAAACCAAGTCATCTCCCAAGTTCCCAGTGTGGAGTTTCTCAAGGAATGATGTTTCCTGGGTCAAACCTCATCACTAATTACCCATGTAATTAACTCTGAACCAGACCTCTAGTAAGCAATATTCATTTATCTAATCAGTGTTTAGTGTCTAGTTAAGTTCTAACTATTGAGCAAAACTGATGAATTATCCACGGCTCTCTTTAAAGTGTATACACAGAATGAGGGACACAGATGCACCAATAAATCATACTGAAACACTGTAATAAGCAGTGTGAGTGGTTTGGAAGGCAAATGCCTACAGTGGTGGAGATTTTATACTAAGTCAAACACTCCACTGCTTTATGCCATTGCCTTGTATTTTTACAGGAACCTCTATGTTAAATCAAGGAAAATGAAGCTCACAGTGTAAAAAGACTTGCTTGAACCAAACAATTAGAAAGCATAAGCACTGAGATTTGAACCAAGGTCTATTCAATTCTAAAGACAGCACTTTATTTTCTGGTTCCTTTTATTCATTCAGGTTCAGCACTGGTAGCAGTTAAAATACACAAGGTCCCCCTTGCTCATCTACTTCAGCCAGTTGCTTTTTGTCCCTATTCTCCACCACCCATATAAACATTTTAAGGACCTTCTTTGACTCAGGTTGATGTATATGTGTGTATGTGTATATACATATACATATATATGTGTGTGTGTGTATATACATATATACATATATGTGCATATGTGTATATGTGTCTGTATTGGCTATTGTCTGCCCATGATCTATTCCCTTTCTTCTAATGGAAACACATCTTTCTTCTCTTTCCATCTAGAGATGGAGCCAATTGCATTTAAATGACTCAGGCTAGGGCATGCCTTGCCACAGTGACTAATTCAGGGAAGACCTGCCCAGTGGAAGAAAATGGATTTAGGGACTTTGATAGAAATGACTTGGAGAGCTGTCTGTCTGCCAGAGGTTGAGAAGGAGATGAAATAAGCCTAGAACAGCCATGGTCATCCTTGCCTGCCTCTGGTGAAAACTTCCTACAGAATGAAGTCAATAAAGAGAAGACAGAGCCAAGATGTAGAAATAGGCTAGCACTGGGTCCTTTCCTCGTGTTATGCTATAAGTGTCTGGACACAGACAGATACTTATAGAGGTCCCTGCCATCTATTATCAAGGTATACAAGGCAAGAAACAATGATAAAATTTTTTTTAAATGTCCTAATGTATACATTCATCTGTCTTTCCTTTGGTTCCCAAAGGCTGGAGTTAAAGCATGGATAAAGGCCACCATGCTGTACAGCTTCCAAGTCCTCACTAGCTCCCCAACTTTCCAGGAGACAAGGGGTACAGGAGATAAGTCTAAAACCTCAGAACTCTCCCTGTCATTCAATCTATCCTCTTCCTTGGTGATATTGGGAGATGCTAGGAAATGCCTCATTGTTCATAGTGAGAAGAGTGTCTCATAACATTGAAGAATTTTTGAAATTATTCCTTCATATGGTCTCCTAGAAGAAAAGACCATGATAGGAAGCTAGGAATCTTGTCTTAAAATAAGCTAAACTCCATCTCACTGTGGTAACAAGAAAGTGGCTATGAACTTAACTAGGAAGAATGGTTTGAATCGTAAGAAGATAGCAAAGCTGGGAAATGGGAACTCCACAACAATATTGGTATCTACAGAAGAGGATAGACAGCAGAACGAGATTGATGGCATCCTGCCATGCGAGTATATTAAAATCTCACATATGTAGAATGCAAGTAAACATACACACAAGGGATGTAGATACAAGCCATTACAATAGGTGCTGTGGGAGGCATCTGAGATTAGTAATGAGGTTACAGGAGTAGAGAGAATAAATAAAATGAGAGTGGGTTTGCATAAACTATCGAGGATGGTTGTGTTGTGACTCGGGGAAATCTCAGCTTTCTACATCTGAGCATGTGCATTCAAGTGGAAGGAAGCTCCCCTTAAATGTCAGCAGTAGTTCTTTTGGTTCAGGGATCATCTAGTTGCCAGGAAAAGAAAATCAAGAAAGACAAAATTAAAAGTTTCATTTTATGAACATACTTGAAAGGAGTGTAGGCTGCACCCAAGGAGCTGTGATTTGGGGATGAAGGGGATATTGTCACACTCCCCCTTTATCAGAAGATCGTATTCTGTCAAAACTGCCTCTCCTTCCTCTTCCTCTGCCCCTGTCTATCCCCTGGGGTCCAGCAACTTTGCATCCCCATGGCTTCCCCTGTGTAAGCTTGGCCATGACAATGCTGGAATCCTTGGCAATGAACCCACACACTCACACAAACCAGCAAATCTGTTTTCCTCCAACTAATGGACTCCATCCCTGTCACTCTCCCAAGCTGGTGAGCTACAGATGTAACCAGCCCATCATGAGTCAGCAGTTTACCCTGGGCTTTGATAGCTTTGTTACTGGGGAAAAAAGGAAAGGGATAGCTGAAAGAGAAACAAATCCATGGCCAGAAACTGAAAAGAATGGATGAGGGAAAGATTAGAATAGCTTGCATAGACTGTCCCTTCGTGTTGGGATTAAGGATAATGATATATATATATATATATATATATATATATATATATATATATATATATGTATTAGTATTCTCAAGTTTTCCTAAGGAAACAGAAATGCCGGATAGAATGATTAGTGTTTTAAAGGCATGGGTTCTGCAGACAGACACAAATGTGTGTGTTTTTTTTTAATTGCTTCTGGGCTGTGTGATTTGCCTTATACCCTGAGCCTCTCTGGGTTTAGTTTTCCTCAGCTGAAATGTCATCTAGGCATTAACTGTCTCATGTTACTTTGATCATTGAGACTAATGGAAGTAAAGGTTGAGTCTGGTCTCATCATGGTAACCACCCAAGAAAGGCTGTCAAGTGTTATTGTTGTGCATAATTTTATAGTTGAAATTATTTTTACAAAAACCACCTCCTAGCCACATGCCAGTTATTATTGAGCTGGCAGTACCAGACTCTGTAGCTATGCTTGTTTTTTCTGCTCCATGCCTCCACAGAATACGTTATTTGTCTGAGCTGGGAATGGCTGTTGGAAATTGCCACTGGCTATGTACTCCCACAGCCTCATGGAGGATCAATAAATAGAGAGGACTCCCTCTTCCTCACAGCCCTCATCACTAGCTCTAATTGACCATTACTAGGCATGCTCAGAGGGTCTCTGGGCTCACATGTTAATTGACTGCATACCCACTTAATGGGAAATTCCCCAATTCCCCAAGCCTGAGTAGGTTGTCTGCTTGCTCCCTCTCCACCCAGTGCATTCTGGGAAGCCTGTGTAAGAGAGAAGGTCAGCAGGTGGTGTATCTGATCAATTAATTAGGAGCATGTTGAGAGGTTTGACTCTGAGCCTAGTTAATCGCATAATTAAATCGTACTCATCCCCCACCCCAATTCCCCATCCATAGGGCTCTCCCAGCCCAGCAGCATCCATATTTGTTGAGAGGGAACTTAGTCTTGCCAGAGTCTGTCCAAGGCAGAGATAGTCCCTCCCCACTGCCTGTTCCATGGTTTTAAAATGATTTTATTTCCATTTGGGGAATGGACATGGGGAGAGTCTGCACATCACTTCTGAAGCTGAAAAATCTGGCTGGGAAATGGAGTTTTAGAAAATCTGAGAAAAAGAGATGATGAACTTCCTCCAAAGGCTGTGAAGGAGGGGCTAGTGGAGGGGTGCCATGAAGGGGAGGGGCCAAGGGGCTGTGGAATGGCAGTGAGAGGAGGGAAACAAGAACAAAGTGTGTACAGGTGATGCTGTAAGGAAATCATTGCTTTGCACACCAACTTTAAAAAGTAGGTTGTGTGAGGATTAGGGACAGAACAGAGCAGAGTGAAGCTTGCCAAGAAGAAAAGCTTCATGCTGCACTGACTCTGCAAGGCCTGCTCACCCATCCTCGGAGGATGCTGGAGCACTCTTGGCTGAGCTTTTGCTCACCCATCCTCCAGGATGCTGGAGCATGCTTGGATGGGCTTTTTTTGCTCTGCTCCTGCCCCACTTACAAGAATCTGGTTTTTGTTTTTGGCATACATACATGTACATAAAACAAGATCTTCCCCTGGATGCCCTGAGATGAATGTGACCATATAGGGCCATTTTATTGAGTGACAGCCAGTAGTGTGCTTAGCACAAATAAAGCAGGGCCCTTAGGTAGTGCCCTGCCCTCCACCCTTCTCATTTTTCTCATCTTGAAGATAGACACAACACCTGGACCTGGAGCAGCTATATTGTGTTCATGAAAGAAAACCTAACTGATCCAAACTAAAACAACAGCAAAATGCCCTAAGCTGAAATGGAAGGAGTCTGGATTCCTAACGATGCTGTAGAGAGTTGTGGCAGCCTTAGCTGCCTCCCAGGGTTCCTTCTTATGAGATTAAAAAAAAACACAGATCCAGAGACATGTGCAAAAACTGAGGGCAATGGTATAGTTGAGTATTACCCAGTTATTGTGAATAATGCTGAAACCGTTGGGATCCACTCTGACCCACAGCTGAAAACATTCTTACCTGATATACATGCTGATACCAGCCCGATGCAAAGGCTTTTCACTACACAATAGTGATGATCATTATGACATGTGATGAGCACATGCTTCGAATAGTGTGTTATTCAGCTACCGTTTACTGTGACAAAATACTTGAATTATCACCTTCTAAAGAGATAAGGTTATTTTATTTGGTCTCACAGTTTGGGTGGTTTCAAGCTATGACTGAGGGACATCATGGCTTTAGCCCTGTGATGGCACATTATGATGTGGGGATTGGTGGTAGTGGATACTGGTTAATTTCATAGCAGCTAGAAACTGAAAGAAAAAAAAAAAACAAGAATAAGGCCTCCAACAATCCCCTTCAAGGGCACAGCCCTAATTACCTAAAGCCTTCCACTGGGCCCTACTCCTTAAAGGTTACACCACCTCTCAATAGTGCCAAACTGAGTTCCTTTATTTAGTACATAGGCCATTAGGAACTATTGCAAATGGTAGTATATATGATTACTGGGAAGAGCATATGATATCAAGTATTTAAAACTCATATTGCACTGCCAGGCATGTGGCTAGCATACATAAACTGTCCTTTGTTAGAAACTGAGATTTGGGCAGGAGAGATAACTTAATCAGCAAAGTCTATATCTTGCAAGCTTGAGAACCTGGATTTTGTTTTAACCATAAACAAACAACACAGTATGGAGGTATGTGATTATAATCTTGGAACCGTGGCTGGAGAGAAGGGTTCCTGGGACTCACTGGACAGCTAGTCTAGACAATTTGTTGAGGCCCATACTAGGGAGACCCTATCTTAAAAAAAAAAAAAAAAAAAAAGATGGACAGTTCCTGAGGGAGGGTCAACTCCAGAAAATGACCACCTCTGGGGTTGACACATGTGCGTCTCCACACAGAAACACATGCACACATGTGCACACAAAAGGGAAATGAGATTAAGAAGTTTAAAAGAAAAAGAACAAGACCAAAAGTCCCCCACAATCCTCTTCAAGGGCACATCCCCAATTACCTAAAGCCTGGGCCCTACCCCTACCATCTCTCAACAGGGCCAAGCTGAATACCAAATCTTTATTTCAAAAAAAGTTGAAGTAAAAACAGGAAAAGTAAACTAACAGATTGAGGGAGTCCTAAAGCAGCGGAGTGCCCACCCTGTACTCAAAAACTCCCAATGCTTGCTCCATTGTGGGGGGTGACCTATGTGATCTGAAGCAAGCTGCTAGCTTTGTAGCCTCTTGGGATTTCCATTTCCTCTGCTGTAAGATGATTGTTAATGCAGCATGCCCATGGAAGGCTTAAAATGTGTGCTTTGCACAGGGATGCCAGGAATCAGAGGACAGAATCCTGCAGGTCGGAGAGATAGGTTGTATACGATGACAGCCCAGCAGCCCAGCAAAGGTGTGTTCCAGCAGGTCCCAGGAAAAATGAGAAGAGGTACTCAGCACATTCCTCACTTTGATGAAAGTCTCTCAGAGGCTGTAAATTACCAAACCCTTGTTTCAGCTAAATCAAACCTACTGCAGATCCCATCGGCATTTAATAGTGATATTATAGCCCCCAGGAATAACAAGTGAAAGTAATTAAGTTTAATGATTCCAACCAAGCCAATATGCTTGATTGCTGTGTGTATGCCTAATTATCTTCCATTTTTTGTTGTTGTTGTGCATGGTATAAATAAGGCCTATTTGGGGGAAAAATATGCACTAATTTTAAGATGTATTAGGCAAAGTTGCCTGTGCAGCACCTTTCCAAGGGCCTTGAAACACTGAGTGAGCAAAAAGTCACTCAGCTTGTCAAAATGGGCCAAGGAAAGAAGATACAATGTTCTTTCTCTGAACCTTTGAGGCAATTGGCTTTCCCAAGAGCAGAAGACACTCCTCCAGTAAAGGGGCAGAATAGCTATCCCCACACTCGACTTTGATTTTGAACACATGACTTGCTTTGCCTACTAGAAGGAGGTAGAGGAAACAGGGGACCAACTTTAGGAGCCTGGAAATAAGAAGCATTGGATGGGGTCTTCACATGAGGAGGTAAGTCAGGATTCCCAAGACCAACATAAAATATTGGCATGGTGCCAGTCACCTATAATCCCACTGTAGAGGAGGGAAAGTTAAGAAGATACATAAAGTTTACCAGCCAACCAGCTAACCAATCAGTGAACTCCAGTTTTGGTGAAAGATCTTATCTCAAAAAAAGAAAGGAAAAAAGGAAAAAAGAAAAAAAAGAGAAAAAAGAAAAAAGAAAAACAATCTGGAGATGGATTGAGGAAGATACCCAATGTCAACTTCAACAACCCATGCCCGTTAGACATACACACATATATGTCCAAACACATACAAACATCCACAAACATGAACATGCACACACGTGTGCACAAACACATGAATACGCACATGGCAGCACAAATGTGTCTGTGACAGGCTTGTGTTTCTGCATCACCATTGTAGCTGGGCTAGCCTGCTAGAATGAGAAAGGCAAGAACGACTGTGCCAGTTTAGCCTGCATGGGCTGAAGCACAAACACAGAGATGAGCACATGCTTATCCCTGGCTTCCTTATTAGACACCCACGGGGCCTTTATTTCTCACATAGTGTAAGGACTTTGATGTTAAGCCTTTGGATCTAAAATCTTGGAAGCACCTTCTAGAATTGTGTAACAATAAGCATTTCCTGGAGGCAGTTTTTTATGTTTTCTTAAAATTGGGTCTTATCTAAGGAAAATTAGAAGCTTGTAGCAGTGGGATATATTAGTGCCCTTCCCACTGCTGTGACAATATACATGAGGAAATCTGCAGAGACCATGGTCACGTGGTTCTGCTGTCTCTGAGCCTGTGAGAAAGGACATCATGGCAGGGAGAAGGGGTGGAACAGACCCTTCACTTCTTGGAAGACAGGGTATTCTGAGAGTGAGCTTGCATTTATAACAAAGGCCCTGTAATCCATTAATTCATCCATGAGGACCCAGTATTGAGGTCAAATCCTTCATCACCCAATCACCTCCCAGAGGCCTTACCTGAAAACACTGTGGCACTGGGCATGAGCTCTAGAAGTGTGTGTGTCTGTGTGTGTGTGTGTGTGTGTGTGTGTGTGTGTGTGTACGTGCAGACCAGAGACTGACTTCGTGTTTCTCTTCTATTACTCTCCCTGTCATGTTTTGAAATGGTCTCTCACTGAACCTTGAGCTTGTCATTTTGACTAGAATGACTGACCATGATATATTTGTCTCTGTTCTTGCAGCACAGTCCTGGGGTTACAAACATATACCAGCAACCCCAGCTTTCACATGGGTGCTGAGGATGCCCTATGGGCCCTGTTAATGCCCTTATGCTTGTGCGTCAACCACTTCACCCACTGAGAATTTTCAGCATCCAGTCTCAGGATGCATGAAGTGATAACCAGCAACAGTTGTGGCCAAGAGAATTAAAACTTCTAAAGTGATCCTGACTTTTCTTTCTCACTTCACATTACCACCTTCTGAGTTCTATTGGATAGGTTCACTCTTGTAACTCGAATTTGGCTATGATGGGAATAACTAAAAGTGTGTAGACAAACACTATGGAGCCAGGATCTTGTCATCCCCTGAAAGATCCAGTTTACCTCCAACAATCAGTTCATCTTGTGCTCTGTCATCAGTTGGCACTCTTGCAAGTCCCAAGCCTAACACAGACTATATATTGTCTTTGCATTAATAGTAGATTGTGGCCACACAACACATGTCAGAGCTACATAGTCAAGCTTAAGTTTGGCTCCTGCAGTTATGTAATTCTAGCAAGTTTCTTAAACATGTGTGTGCATGTGAGTGTGTGCACGTATGTGCGTGCATGTGTGTATATGTGTGTTGAGGCTAGGAGTTAATTTTGGCTATCTTTCTCAACTCCTCTATAACTTATGCTTTGAGACAGGGTCTCTCAATGAACTTGGAGCTTACCAATTCAGGTGTACAGGCTGGCCGGCCAGAGAGCTCCAGACTGTACCTTCTCAGCATTGGAATCATAAGCGAGGGCTCATGTGTCTATGAAGTTTTTTAAATAGTCTAGTAGTCAGTCTCCACATCTCTAAGATGTAAACAATGGAATACTGTCTTAGTCAGGGTTTCCATTCCTGCACAAACATCATGACCAAGAAGCAAGTTGGGGAGGAAAGGGTTTATTCGGCTTACTTCCACATTGCTGTTGATCACCAGAGGAAGTCAGGACTGGAACTCAAGCAGGGCAGGAAGCAGGAGCTGATGCAGAGACCATGGAGGGATGTTCCTTACTGGCTTGCTTCCCCTGGATTTCTCAACCCACTCTCTTATAGAACTCAAGGCTTCCAGTCCAGGGATGGCACTACCCACAAGGGGTCCTACCCCCTTGATCACTAATTGAGAAAATGCTGCACAGCTGGATCTCATGGAGGCACTTCCCCAACTGAAGCTCCCTTCTCTGTGATAACTCCAGCCTGTGTCAAGTTGACACACAAAACCAGCCAGGACAAATACTATCTGTATCAATGGAATGCTATGAGTATTAGGAGAAGCCAATGCAATAGCACAAATATGTACACACTACCTGCCACCCTCTTAGCCAGCAAAGAGTGCCTTGGCTTGGTTCACACCATTTGCCTTCTTAGTTACACTTTCTAACTCTTCTTCTTCATGCATTTTACACCCTTTTATTTTCCATGTTTTGCACAATGCACAGAGAAAATTTGCAAAACCCAAATATGACCTGGTACTTCACTTATCAAACTCTTGTTGACAGTCTGTAGTGTCCTGTCAGGATAATTCTTTGTGGTGTTTTGGACCAGATACATAATGAGACAAAGCATAGATATTATCTAACAAGAAAGGGTGCCTTTCTTTAGCTGTGTGTGTGTGTGTGTGTGTGTGTGTGTCTGTGTGTCTGTGTGTCTGTGTGTCTGTGTGTCTGTGTGTGCTTGTGCACGTGCATGCAAATAACATGAAAAAAAATCCAGCCAGCTTTGACTGGAGACTCAGACCCCTCACCTCTCTGCAACCACAGGCTTCCCAGAGCTCTCTTGCCAGAGGACATTTCAGGGGAGCACTTCTCTCCAGTCTGATTAGTTTCCCCTTGCTAATTAATAAGGTTCAATGCAATTTAATTTCATTGTGAAGAACTGGTCCAGAAATCAAGGTCATTTAGTTTCTGAAAGACATTCAAAAGGTTGCCTTTTCGAAATGATCTTTCTGCCATCCACTCCCCTTGAGATGAAAAGTGCAGAGGTTCATACAATGGCTTCAAGGTTATCTGAGACTACCTTCCAAGTAAGAGGGAAATCCTTTCTGTGGGAGTTTAATTAGGTCAGTACAACTAATTCTTCTTTTGCTCCTTATTCCATCTCCTTCCTTTCTGTAATTACTACCAGTGTAAGGCTCCTCACATACACAAATGGAACTGAAGAAAGCCCTGCAATTATCCTTTATTTCTCCTTCATGCAAGAAAGAAGGGGTGACCCACTGCAGTCGATCTATGTAAATGTGAGGACTATGGTCTTTATAGCTGTCCATGCATGAATAGCAATATTGCTATAACTGGGCAGAGGTGGGAGGGGATGCTCCAATGCAATCCCAACACCACAATACCCATCTCCCCTGCTCTGTGTCTACAGGAGATGACTTAGCATTAGAACAAAGGAAGGCAATTCATGCACATGCTGTCAATCAATAAACATAAATCAATTCAGTGCCTCGCAAAGACTCAGCAGGGTGTTAGGTGGATGGGAATACTTGTCAAGGATATAAAGGATCTCAGGTAGGTTTTGGTGAAGCTGATCATTAGCAGACAAAATAAATTAACAACACCCAGATTAGGCTTCAAAATCAAAGCCATTGCATGTATAAAGGTTGGGTAGAGGTGATGAGAATTCTTCCCAGAAAGGGACGGCTTGAGTAAGGTCCAGATCACTTATCTATTTATCAATAAGCATGTAGTGAGTGACTTGTACATTCATGGGAATATTATATAGCTACTTTTGGCACCATGTTTGATTTGTCTACCATTTCTTACTATTTCCCACAGAGGAGAGATCCTGTCTCTCCTTCACACGTGGGAAAACTAAGGCCCTGAAGGACACATAACAATGGCAGCTTATGATTCCTAAGTTCAAATTCAGATTGTTAACTTCAGAATACAAGACAAACTAGAGAGAAGTAGGTTATGGTAACACATGTCTGTAATCCCAGTACTTAGAGGGGCTGAGGCAGGAGGATCTTGAGTCTGAGGCCATTCTGGTCTATATATCAAGGCCTTATCTCAAAAGGAGAGTATGAAAAGTGGAACTTGTTGGTTAAGGAGAGAACACGTAGGTTGTTGTCAGGACATAAATAAAGAAGAGACTGGAGCCCTTATGAAGTACCCTCATGTGGGGCTCTGCAGTGGGTAACTTTCTTATGTTCCTTCTTATTGACACTTCTTTATGGATTCTTGTTTAGATAACTTATCTACCTCTTCCCCATCCCAAGAGTGGAAGGCAGTATCTGGTTTGATTATTGCAGACTCTTCATCACAGAGGCTCCCGACTGGCAGGAAGATAACCATCAACAAGAACCTGTGGAATGGCAGACTAACTCTAGTTCCCTGAGGACCAAGGGGAGGAACTTGTAAAGGACAAGGACTCATGTCCGTGGCTGTTCTGAGGCCCACTCATTGTCAGCACCCAGGACAGCTCCCACACTCTGGACAGTTGCTCCTGACTATATATTACTGAATTTTGTTATTTTGTTTTTGTAAGTCACGGTCTTCTGTGGCCCAGGCTGGTATGTATACATAGATGAGAATGACCTTAATTCTCCTGCCTCTACCTACCAAGCACTGAGATTAGTGGCATGAGCCAGCATTGTAAAAAGAGATGGGAGCAGAGGGGAGGAGAGAAGCTGAAGGAGAGAGATATCCCTAGTTTAGAAGGATACCTGTCAGCTTAATGAAACAGCATTTCCAGTCAGCTAAGCTGTTATTCCTCATTACTGATGTGGACTCACATTGTAAAAGACTGAGACAAAGAAAACACACCAGCTTGACCTGGAAAACTTAAATGCCTTGCTGGTTCATGACCTTAATGGTCCCCTCTGTGCCTGGTCAGAATGGCAGATGCCCTTTAGGACTCTGCAGACATCACCATCAACTTGATTCTCATTTTGTGAATTCATGTTTTCCTAGGGAATATTTATTCAGTACTCTGTGTTCACGCAATTATTGAAATTATGCCTAATTATGCAGTAGTGGTAAATAATAATCTCTTAGCTATAACAACATGCACTATTTCTGTGATAGGGAAAGATTTTGTGCAATTTTCTGGGAAACATCCTCATGCAAGAGTGCCAATTAGGAAGGAGGAAACAAAGTGCTTCATGTATTTGGTTGTGTTGTAACTACTTCTACTCATTGCTATCCAGGAAAAGTACCTGTTTATCAGGCCTTGGGACTCTACTCATTGAATAATGGCTGACATTATTGCTATTACTAGTGGGTACTCTTAATGTAGCTCCTACCATGTGCCAGATCCACTTTAAATCCAGATTCAAGCTCTGTGCTAGCTTGAGTGCCTTCAGAGACTGAGGAAGCACGCTGAGTCCCTAAAGCATGTAATTTGCACACTCCATCTGTAAGACCCATCTACCACTTAGATCAATATAAGGTTGCCATGTAGAGAGGCAAGGATGGGGTTTCCAGGTCTTTTGTTTTCCCAGATGTCTGAAGCAGGGATTTTAATGTAAACTTTATAGATTTTATTTTATTTGTTTTATTTTTTATTTTTTAGACTTTAAAAACTAAAATCTAACCTGTGTCCTCCAACAATGATGTGCAGCCATTAGATCCATTGCATTCCAGCATCAAATAATTCTGGGAAGACTTGTCTTGGGATGAGAACTTGTTGATTTGGTTGAGTGTGACATATGGGAAGGGGAGAGACATTGCATAAGGCCAACATGTCTCCTTCAAAAGCTAGTTTTCTTTAGTATCCCATGGAGGTGATTTTGGAGAATGTGGACTATTACAAAATGTCTAACTGGAGAAGAGATGTGGAAGGTGACTGATAGAGGTGCTGGTAGCTCAGAGGAAGGGAGCTAGAAACAGGCAAACCAGAGTCACAAGGAAACCCACATTCTCTTCCAGCCCTGCGTTTGAAGGGAAGGGGAATGTATTAGTGTCTTTTGTGTTGTTAAGATAATTTCTTTATTTACATGTAAGTTTTCCCTTTCCCAGGTTCCCCTCCAAAAAACAAACAAACAAACAAACAAAAACAACAAGAACAAACTTCTTTTGCTTTCCCCCTCCCCATGCCTGCCACCCCACCCTCTCCCACTTATTGGCCCTGGCATTCCCCTACACTGGGGCACAGAACCTTCCCAAGGCCGAGGTCCTTTCCTCCTACTGATGATCAAATTTGCAGTCCTCTACTATACACATGCTGCCAGAACATTCAGTCCCACCCTGTATAGTCCTTGATTGGTGGTTGGGTCCCTGGGAGCTCTGAGGGTACTAGTTAGTAATTGTTGTTCATCCTAAGGGGCTGCAAACCCTTCAGCTCCATAGAACCTTTCTCTAACTCCTTCATTGGGGACAATGCACTTCTAAGAGGTGGGGCCACTGGGAGACCTACAGATAACTGGAAGTGTCACTGAAGAAGACAGTAGGGACCTTGTGCCTTCCTCTTCCTCCTTCTTCCCTTTCCAGCTATGTGCTGAGCGTTGCTCTGCTGCACACTCTCCACAGTGGTGTGAGGTCTCAACACAGGTCCCCAAAGCAACAAGATTGTAGCCCAAAGCCTCCCACACTAAATCAAGTGACACCTTTTCTCTTGGGAAAGTTGATAATCAGATGGATGTATTTGTCATAGTAATGGAAGGCTGATTACCATGTCTTCTGTTAGTGGAGACTCCAGCTAAGTCCATAAAGCAATGGCATTTGTTCTGAGTCTTGATAGATGCAGTTGAACCTAGAAGGCAGAGAACACAGTATTCCACATGGAAAAAAATAAGTGATAGGAAAGCCCCAGATAATAGGTCAATCCAAGAATCACTCAAGTCAGAGGAGAGTCCTGAGGAAGAAAGGACCATACTGCTAGGGTTTAGGATTACTATATCCTCTTGGTGTTCATTTACTGTGTGTCTGCCATGTGTGGGGCACTTTGCCAGGCCCCAGGTAGCAGCACATTCTCACTTCCTGTCCTTATGTAGTCTACAAGTCTTCAGGGCTGACTGCCCAGCATAACTACAAAGGCCAAAGGAAGTAGGCAAGAAAATACTCTGGAAGTATGTGTAAGTGTATGTGCATGTTTGTGTGCATGTGTGTGCCCACCTGCATATTTGTTTCACTCACCTGGTCAAGGGGAAGAATACAAGCTAAGAGTTTAAAGTGGTTCTTCAAATGAACTACAGGACTACTCTTACCAAAGGGGGGTAAATTCCAGGAAACAAATGTGCAGCAGTATGGACTTACCAAGATGAGATCCTGTGACCTTAAGTACTCTCACTTTACCAAGTCACACTATAATCCTATGGTGTTAGGACACTGAGATAATTAGACAATTGTAGGAATATGGGGGAGAGGGGAGACATTTTTCAACACAAAGGTGTGTGTGTGTGTGTGTGTGTGTGTGTGTGTGTGTATGTGTGTGTGTGTGTGTGTACATGTGTTTTTGTAGTCTGTGTGTATACATGAGTGAAACCAGGTGTGCTCACACTGAAAGGCTAGAGGGCAACATCAGATATCCTTGCTCATACTCCATACTGTCTTTTACAGCAGGATCTCTTGCTGAACCATGGAGCCTGCAATTCTAATTCTAGCCAGAACTCCTGGAATCTACCTGTCTCCACTCGTTCAGCACTGAGCTCACAGGAGTGTGCCACCACAGCCTGTAGTAAACATGGGTGTAGAAGATCTAAATTCAGGTTCTCAAGTGTGTACAGTCAGCGCTTTTCCAAATGAGCCATGGCCCCAGCTTAGATAGTCTTTTTTTTTTTCCTTACAAGTATGTATGTTGCATTGTTTGTTACTGCAAGCTATAAAACTGACAAGAATAAAACCTGGCTCCAGTGGGAAAATCCTAAACAGCCCTGTGATTAGACTCAAATGAGTAAGTTCCAAGCACCGTGGCTTTGAGCTCTCAGCTGCACCTTGCATCTCCACGAGAGCTTTTAAATCTGTTGATGCCTATACCCAGCTACAATGATTCTGGCTTAATTTGTAGTGATGTGCCTTGGATGTGGTCTTGCTATTTATTTGTCTTTTATTTTGCAGTGCTGGAGAAATGTAGCCTAGGGCTTTATGCATGCTAAGCAAACTACCGCTGAGTTGTATCTCAAGACCCAAGTATGCTGCTGCTGCTGCTAAGAACGGTTCTCAACATTGGCTGTAATTACAATCACCTGGAGGTTCTTTGGTTTTTTGTTTTTGTTTGTTTGTTTGGTTGGTTGGTTTTGTGGGGTTGTTGTTTTAAATCCCAGTCAGTTTGGGGAGATATCATAGTCCACAAGATTTCTACCATGAAACCATGAGGACCTGATTTAGGAGTGTTACAGGAACCATGTGAAAAGCTGGTCTTAGAAATGGGCTACCTATAAGCCCAGTTTTGGGGAGGAGGGATAGTGGAGACAAGTGGATTCCTCAAGCTCATGAGCCAACCAGTCAGCCTAGACAAATCTATGAGTTTCAGGCTCAGAGAGAGACCCTGCCTTAAAAAATATAAAGGTGGGGGAGAGATTAAGGAAATATACCTGATGTCAAAGTCCAGTGTCCTAATGCTTGCACGCATATGTGTGTGCACTTGCAGAATCACACAAACATGCAAAGATTTAAGGGGAAGGGTACAGCCCAGACCAGGTGCATGATAATTCATGGAGGTGAACATAATCCAGCAGTCAGCAATGATCACAGGAAAGTATGAGAGCACTCCCCAGCAGGCATAGAACTACTCCACAAAGCAGCGCTGACTCCCTTTACAATGTATGTGTGCTCATCTGATAGCTATATAATAGATGTATAAGCAAAGCAAGCTGTGATCATTAGCTTCACTGATAGCATCCTGTGCAAACCTACTTGAGTCAAAGCTATCTTGTATGGTTCACATTATTGTGAATCAGCTGGGTTAAGAGCTGCATTAGGAGTTAATGTTTAACGAGGACTTGGTTTGTGCCAGGCATGGTTCTAAGCAGAGGACATAGGCTTGACTTCATGAATGTTCAGAACTACCCAAGGTGGTGTCAACTTTACAGATGAGTGAATAGGCTCACCTATAGCTTGACAAGTAGATAGATGGTCAGAGAGGCTCGGTAACTGGCCTAGGATGGAGTGAGCCAGTATTTAGGATGCAGAAACCTGGCTGCCAGGCCTGCAGATTTAACATCTACATAGTAGGAAGCCTGGCTGGAAGTTCAGAGCATGTTCATCTCATCTCATTTTATGGCCACCCTAAAGTTAGGGCTTAAAGGTCTTGTCCTTCGCATTTCTACTGGGGATCATGGTTGGTGACCTTGGAGCTGGTGGCCTTTCTGATTAGTTCCATGGGGTCCCTTGCCTCCTCTGACTCACAAGACTTAATGAAGATTGAAATACACTCAAGGGAAGGAGTAGGACAGGGGCAGATACCTGATGCCCCATGCCTCAGTGTCTTTGTTTAGGAGGAATTTGATCTCCCCACATCTCTGGTTATCTATAGTTTCACTTTCCACACTTCACTCGGGTTCAATATCCCTCTGAGGAACACCTTAGATCGATTCCTTTTCACTCCCAAATAAAATCTTTAGCTAAGACTGAGCTTCATGGAGGGGCTGCACTTGGCCAGCAAAGCCGTCTTGAAGAGCAATTTGGGTTGTGGAAGGATGGATCCCAGAGTTTTTCCAGTTTAGGGCTCCCAAGGAACACTGAGCATCTCTGTGTATTATCATAGGGGGAATTTGAAAACAGGTGTTAGAAAGAAGAATAGAATGTGTAGAGAGTCTCAGAGGCAGAGGATCCTAGCAGAACTGCTGGACAGAAGCCTCGAGGGCAACATTGGCCAATGAGATGTTCTCTCCACAGCCTGCAAGTCTAACAAAAGCACCTCAGAACAAGACTATCGGACAGTTTATCTTAAACCATTGGCTGTGCTATAATTGAACTCCTTGGATGACTGTATTCAACCAAAAAACACTGAGAGGAATCTGGCTTTTGTGAAGCTCTCTCAATTGACAAGCATTTTGGAGAAGCAAGGGAAATCAGCTTTGCTGCAGTTTTGGACAAATGCAAGAGGCAAGAAGAGCACAGGCCAGAAAGCAGAAGATAAACGCTTTTTGCACTAATGGAAATTCTAGCTGGAGATACAAACATAAGCCACAGGACTTAGGGAGGTCTAATCCAATAGCATGAGCTGCAGTTGGAGATATGAGCTGTGCTATTTAATTTTTCAAAGATGAGGCAACTCCAGACATTGTCTAATTACACAAAGTCTCTTTTAATGATGGTTTCTCAAAGGCATTAACCTCCCTTATGTGGATGGCCAGCATCACAGAGTCTCTTACAAAGCACATTTTAAAGTTTTGATTATGTCCGTACTGAAAGAGTCAGAGATCTCCAAACACTTCAGACACCCTTTTACTCTTCTTCTATGTTGTCCCTGTTGCTTGAATCACAGTCTTCTACTATTTATTTCTATCTTAATACCTGCTGCTGGTTCAGCTTCAGGTCTCAACATAAGCTGTCACTTCCTCTCATATATTATTAAGGATGCTTTATATCATCAGTAAAAAGAAATTCAACTTGCAATGGCTTTAATAGTGGGATATTCACTGCATATTACACACCACACGCTTCACCTCTGATCTTGGATTCTTTGTGCCATTTGGCCAACATCCAAATAGGGAAGAGCAATGTTGATGTGATTCACTTCTGAGTATGTAAGAAACTAGGAAAAGGAAAAACTCAATGGGAGAACTGTAGTATGGGGCTAGGGGGCATCCATGGCTTGTGGTCACAGAAATCTGTCAGGTTTAGAAAATGGCCCAGGGAGGACAAGGCAACAGAGGCTGGGACTTGTTGGGCATGAAAGAGAAAATCAATGCAGACTGGCTGGAATGAGGTGAATACAGCGTGAAAGCACAGACTGAAGGTGATGAGAATGAATCATAGACTCACAAGCAGCTAACAGAGAACAGCTATATCCACTCACTAACCTCTGCCACGATCTCAAAGGGGATCTATAATACACTGGACATAATAGTATTTCCCTCAAGGAACACATGGGTATTGTTGTGTTTGCAAATGTGGAGTCGGAGACTAGAAAAATAAAAAAGTAAAGTCTTTTACTTAGAAGCTTAAGGATATGAGTTGAACCCCATAATCCATTGTAAAAAAATAAAATAAAACAAAACAAAATAAAATAAAACAAAAGCCACACATAGTGGTGTGCACTTGTGATCCTAGCTCTGGAGAAGTGAAGGAAAGCAGACCCTTGGGGTTTGCTGGTCAGCCTAGCCTACTTGGTTAGTTCCAGGCCTGTGAGTGACACTGTCCCCAAAATAAAACAATGTGGATGACAACTGAGGAATGACACCCAAGGTTGCCCTCTGGCCCCCACATACACTCACTAACACACACACACACACACACACACACACACACACACACACCACACAGATTCTGGAGGTCAAGAAGAGACTCATCTCCTGACTCAGTACTGTTGGGATTTCATCAGAATTTGGTATGATCTAAGTGTGTACCACTAACTCCCTACATCTGCATCTTGCTCATGCCGAGCTGCAGACTCATATGTGAAAAAGTCAGCCAAGATGTAGTTTACATGGCTTCCTAGAGGACAGTGATACCTACCAGTAGCCAAACTTGATAATGCTTTCTAATCATTCTCTCTCTCTCTCTCTCCCTCTCTCACTTTTCCCTTTCCCCTCTCCTCTGTGTCTCCCTCCCTTTTTTTCCCTCCCCCTATCTCTTCTCCTTTTCTCCTTTCTCCCATCCCTTTTTCTCCCCTCCTCTTCCCTCTCTCTGGTTCTCTACCCTTCCACAGTTTTTTGCTTCCCAGGCACATATGCTTCTTCAAATCAAACCATAATTAACAGCATGACAAGAGCCACTAAGGCAATGAGGTCAGGTTTGAGATGGACATGCACTTTGCTTTCTAAACTAACTCTTCAGGCTTCCATCATCAACACAATAGGTTTTGTCTTCATACTTATCCCTTCAAGATTCACTAATCAGGGCTATATAATGCAAGCATTAGAACTTTGAATAAAATATTCATATTTTGATCAAGAGGAGTAAAGCATAGCGTTGCCTCTCTAGGCTGAAGTACGCATGCCTAGAAATTCCCAGACTGGCAAAGAATGCACTACCCTACAACACTGGTTCTCAACCTGTGGGTCGTGACCCCTTGGGGGATTAGAAGGGCCCTTTCATAGTGGTTGTCTAAGACCACCAGAAAACACAGATGCTTGCATTACAATTCACAACAATAGCAAAATTACCACAATGTGAGACGCTGTATTAAAGGGTTGCTGCATAAAGAAAGGTTGAGAACCACTGCTCTAGGAACTCCTCAGACAGTGAAAAACACATCCCCTAGGAGTTCCTCAAATGTCTGAGAACTGTTTCCTCATGCCATTCACCAGAACTGCATTCCATTCTTTCATTTGCAAAAGGAGGCAAACTTCTTGCTCCAAACACAACTTATCCTAGGGATTGGGAGATGCTCTATTTTTCCATCAATGGCATTCCTTAAAGAAACCAAGTTATATCAAGAAAGAAGAGAGAGCTGCTGGGAGGAATCACTGGGTGAAGTGTGCACACTGCAAGTGTGAGGTTTTGAGTTTGCATCCTCAGCACCAACTCACAAGTTGGATGCAGTGGTGCGTCCCAGTGGTGAGATGCACCACTGGGATGGCAAGAGGACAGCCGATGCTCATTGGTCAGCCACTCTAGCAAGAGGCAAGAGGACAGCCGATGCTCATTGGTCAGCCACTCTAGCCAGTTAGTAAGCTTCAATGAGAGACCCAGTATCAAAAATACATATAAAAAGTGGATGTCTTCCTCTGGCCTCTGTGCATGTGTTCACAGTTGTGAATCTCCCTAACTGATACAGCAATCAATATGTCCACTGTCCCCTGTAAGTGCAGATTATATTAGCTATCACCTTCCTTAGCTGTACAACACTTTCTGACACTAAGGTGATTATTACACTTCATGTTCTTTCTTTTTTTTTTTTTTTTTTTCAGAGACTTATAAAGTACGTGAAGTATCAAGCAAAGGCTGTGTCTGTGGAGATTTTGGGGTAAGTCCACTCATGGCAGCAGACTAGACTGATTTATTCTGTACATCTCTCATAATTTGGAAATCTGTGGCCCAGTTCCTTTTAATATAACTATTACCCTTTCCCATATATAAACAGGAAAAAAAATGGTGTCCTAGCTGTTGGCATAGTGAATTCCCCACCGTTGTTTGCTGTGACAGAACTGGAGCCATGATCTGAATGGGTGTCTATTTGAGCTTGGACTAACCATTTTCTCTGCCATGCACAACAATGGAGAATTATTTCTTCTGATATGCATAAATAACACCATGGCGGCACAGCAATGCAACTTATACAACTGTGTTTCTTTACTCCTGAACTTTTGTTCTATTTTGAGCAGCCCTCCCCTCATTCTCTTCAACAATAAGGAACATTCAAAGAAAAAAATGCCCTGTATAAAAATTGCTTTCGTATTGCAATACTAATGATGAAGTGTCTGTGGTCACAACCAACAGGTCACTTATTGACATTTTCTGTGTGCACCAAAGGTACATGGAAGCAGCCTGCTCTTTTCAGGGAACTCTAGAATTCCAAACCCCTTCAATAGTGTAGTTGTATTAAACAGGTTTCTGTTAAATAACAAAATACTGGAGAGTGTTAACTTATAAAGTAAAAAGTTTTACTTTAGCTCACAATTTTAGAATGTCCAGTCCTTGAAGCATTGACTCCGCTGCCTTGAGACTGTGGTGAGGCAGTGCATCATGGTGGGAACACATAGCAACGCAAAACCACTTGTATACAGACCAGTTTCACAGATGCCACTGCCTCCCAATACACAAAGCTTCCATCATATCCCCAAAGCATCACCCCAACGAGGGGTCTTGAAACCAAACCACAAAGGTTAGAATTCACCTGCCTCTGACTGATGAAAACTTGTCTGTGGGGAATACTGAACACTGACCTAATATTGGCCTGCAAACAGGAATCTCCTGTGAGTAGTATGACATTTTCATTATAATACACTTTAATGCAGTAGAGGTGCCAAGAAGACTTTGTATGTTTTTCCTATTAAATGGGTGTCCAATTCAGTGATTTGATTTCATAACAATGCAGGGGCATAAACTTTAAAAGGTGAAATTTCCTCAATGAAGGAGCTAGAGAAAGGACACAAGGAGCTGAAGGGTTTGTAGCCCCTTAGGACAAACAACAATATGAACTAACTAGGACCCTCAGAGCTCCCAGGGACCAAACCACCAAAGAATACACATGGTAGGACTAATGGCTCCAGCAGCATATGTATAGCAGAGGTCCTTGGTCCTGTGAAGGTTGTATGCCCCAATGTAGGGGAATGCCAGAGCCAGGATGCAGGAGAGTGTGGGTTGGTGAACAGGGGGAGGGGTGAGAACGCTTTTTATTTTTTGTTTTTTGTTTTTCGTTTTTTGTTTTTTTCCCCCCTGGAGGGGAAACCGGGAGAGGAGATATCATTTGAAATGTAAATAAAGAAAATATCAAAAAAAAAAAAAATACTAAAAAAAAAAAAAAAAAGAAAAGAAAAGAAAAGAAAAAAAAGAAAAGAAATATCCTCTATCTTGCCAAAAACCCAACTCCACTTATTTTCTGCCCCAAATCTCTGTATTTGTCCAGACTTTTCTCCTGTACATTTTCTCAAATAGATATATTCTTAGATATACAAACTATGATATATTTATATATATTCAGATTGTTTATGCTAGGGTTCACTTTGTTTTTATCATTAAGGTTTTTCTTACATTTACTAATTCATTCATTTGTGTGCCTGTGTGTGTGTGTGTGTGTGTGTGTGTGTGTGTGTGTGTGCCATAGCGTGCATGTGGAGGCTAAAGGACAACTGACAGGAGAGGGTACTTTCACTCTAGCATGCATGCTCTAGGGATCAACCTCAATCCCCAAGCCTAATGGCAAGGACCCTGACCCAGTGAGCTATCTCCCAGATCCAATTCTAAGACTGACATTTTATTGTTTTCAAATTATACTGTGAAATAAAGATTCATCTTACAATCAAAGACATGGCACTATGGCCGCTGCTTTTCTTATTGGCACATAAAATAACAGTGACTCATGCAGCAAGCAGCATTTTAGAATAACAGAATACAGGAGAGCCAGAGCATCCAGAGTCATGGATGGGGGGCTGTGTGGCTTGTGAGGGCAGCTTTTTCATGGAGGGTTTCTCATTCATTTCCACACCTTTGCAATTGGTCTCTGCATGACTGCACCCACCTTTAGGGTAGCTATGTTCCTTGGAGAAGCATTTCTACACTATGGTTAAATTTTCCTGGAAGAAACAATACTGTACCAGCCATCATTATCCCTAACCTTAGGTTTCATACATATGTATTTATGGAGCAACTATTGCTACTTGTAAATTCTCAAGGCTGCCCTCATGGCGGGGAAAAATAAATAAATGAGCACCTAGATGCATGTTCAAATTCTGCCTCCAGGGAGGGCCTCCATGTTGAGTGCCTCTGGGGAGTTTAGATTCTCTTCTACATTGTAGACCATGTATCTATTCTGTAAGGAGATATAGCTTCAGTTTTGAACATGTTCAAATTGACTATGTTCAGTTTGAACACGTGTGTGCCTACAGAGGCTCAAAGTCATCACTTAGTGTCTTCCTTGATCACTTTCTGCCTTGTTTATTGGATCCAAAGCTTGCCAGATCTGGCTTGTCTACTTACTGAGCTTGCATTGGGGACTCCCTGTTTCTGTCTTCTGAGTCCTGGGGTTATAGGTAGCCATCATGCCTGCTCAGCTTTTTCTTGGGTTCTGAGCATCTGCAGTCTAGCTCACACTATGTCTAGTAAGTGCTTTATTGGCTAAGCCATTTTTCTCAGTTCCAATGTTTTGTCCCAATAAAAATTCAAGCACAAGAGCAGTTGATAGACTAGATGTGTTTCATAGGCTACAGTTTGCTAAGCCAAGTGAACAGTCCACAGAGTTGTGTAGGGATGGCTTATGCAGCCTTTCACAGTAGCCCAGACTTCTCTTCACCCAGGAATCTGACTAATGTAAAGTTAATAGCATGTCCAAGCTTGAACTCCTTACCTACAACTGGAAAACACAGTGAAAGATCATAGAAAGGTGTAGAAGTGTGACTGAATAAAAGTGAACTCTTGAGTTCTGTTTATTTCTGAGATTAATGAAAATAAATCTTTGTCACTGGATATCACAGGATAATGGGAAGCTATCAAGAAAGCACTTGCAAGTATGGTCAGTTCTCCACACTTCCAGATCTGCAGCCACCCATTATGGTGAGCAGAGGAAACCCTGAGTGGATGTGTGTTGTTGACAAGCCGGCCATGACCAGGACCCAGTGCTCAGATCCATGGGCATGGCGAAGCCTTCCCCAGACTAGCCTCAGGAAAATGGAAGAGCTTCTCCTCCTGATCTTAATGCAACTGTTGATGGTGTGTGAGGAAAATGTCCACTGTGTCTTTCTACTGATCCCTCACAATATTTAGGGCCCAAAGACAGTCCTTGAGAGACTGCTCCTACCAGGGTTAGTCAAACTTGTCTTGTTACCCTCTCTCTTTCACAACTGAGATTTTATTGGTTGAGGAGCAGAGTACAGACATTTCAGTTCTTAACACATGTATCCAGACTCTGAAGAGTCATATATTGTGTTCATGAATCCAGACTCTGAAGAGTTGTATATTGTGTTCATGTATGCAGACTCTGAAGAGTCATATATTGTGTTCATGTATGCAGACTCTGAAGAGTCATATATTGTGTTCATGTACGCAGACTCTGAAGAGCTATACATATGTTCATGTACCCAAATGAAGAGGCATGTGCTGTCTCTCTTTGAACTTATTCCAGTGACGCTCCAGCCTCAAAGTTGGCAAGTTGTTCTTAAGTCTTCACACAACAAGCAAACAAACACCCATAATCCACATTCCACTGAATCCCAATGTCAAGCCACACACAGTAAGACTCGGAATTCTCATCATTCACAGCATGTTATCACAACTGTTAGGAAAATGGACCACGACCAGAGACTTTGCACTTCTGACAGGACAGGAACAAGGAGTGGCTTTATTAGGAAATGATTCTACTAGAAACATGAGACCAGATATAACTGAAAATATTCCAGACACAAAGTTACAACTGAGACTCTAAATTGTCATTTAGCATGCTTTGTATTGTAGGGCATAAAATTAGCCCCCTCCATGAAATGTTATGGCAACTCCTGAGATAGTCATAGCCTCTCTTGATTCAGTATCCTGGTATTTTCTCATTATATTTTCTGGTTGTACATAAAAATAGATATAGTAGATAGATAGATAGATAGATAGATAGATAGATAGATAGATAGATAG
>JADRCD010187325.1:0-33949 GCA_019843815.1 Montemys delectorum
TTTTTTTTTTTGGAAAAAAAAATAGTCGCATATGAGAGTTTTAGATAACGTTTTCAATTTAAACAATAAATGCAATCTTTGAGTATCTTTAGCTTGATGGAGGAACTTGGGTGTGGACAGGAAGGCGGGAGAGAGACCCTTTTGGCTTTTCTTAGATGCTTATCTGTATGTCCCACAGTATTGTGTATTTACCCATGGGCATGTCGTGCTGTGTATCCAAGAAATAACTATGCCACCCCTTCCCATTGGATAACTCTTGTTGCATGGTATATACATTTGTGTGTTTGGTAATTTCCCATGTTTGCAAAATCCCCAAGAAAGTAGAAAAATTCTTTTAAAAAACCTCTTCTATATTTAAGCCTGAGATGCAAAAATTTTAGGGGAAGTCAACAGTGAACTTTCTTTATTAGGAAGAAAACCCAAGGATTTTGATCATATCTAGAGCAGCTCTAAAGCCACTGACTCTGACTCACTTCCCTATGTTTCCTCACGTCATCACCATCATTCTGGGTCACTAGGCTGTGTCATCTTAAAAGGCTTTTCCAATCTTTCTTCTCTTCTTTTTCTTTTTCTTTTTTTTTGGGGGAGGGGGTGAAGGGTCTTGTTATGAAGCCTATGGTAGTCTAGAACTCACCTTGAACTCTTGATCCTCACCTCTGCTTCGTCCTTTGAATGATCAATCCTTGCTTCTTAAGCCAGTTATAGTCTTTTTTGTGTTAGTATGAACAGTGGTGTGTGTGTATGTGTGTGTGTGTGTGTGTATCTGTGCACTTCCAGAGGCCAGAGGAAAATGTTAGATGTCTTCCTCAGTTACTATCTGTCTTATTCCTTTGAGATACCATCTCTCACTGAACATGGAGTTTGTCGTTTTCTTCTAGGCTGACTGGCTAGCAAGCTTCAGGCATACTCCTGTCTCCATAGCACCCTGTTCCCAGTGCTGAGTTTGCAGACATATGCTGCCACAGTCAGCTTTAAATGGCTGTGGAGGATCTAAACTCAGATCTTCATGCTTGTCAAGCAAGTACTTATCCTATTGACCCATCTCTTGCAAATCAAACACTCAGTTCTTATCAGAACCCCGGTACTCTCTCCCTTGATTCCTATTTCCTTGTTGGCACAGGCTGTTTTTCCATAGAATCACCAGGAATTCTGTTGTGAGATTAGACATAATTTTGAAGAGATTTTTTTTAAAAAAAAAACCATTATCATTCCTGTTTAATAATCATATGCTTTTATTATAATGGAAATACTAAGGATTTAGGCCTTTAGTAGTTTCCTCTTCCAGAAATTCTTTATGAATCACTTAAAGATACTTGCTCTTTCCCATGAGCTCCCAATAACCTTTATTCTCAGGAGACTTTTTTTTCATGGTTTTCTCATAATTTTGCATTCCTGTGGACCTCTCTGTTCCAACTGATCTTTTTGAGAGTGTCTTTATGAGAAAAGTTTTGGAAGATAGAGATCATTTCTCTGCAGAGCAAAAGTTAGGTGTGTCCAGTATAGTTAAGATACATAGTCCCTCCTGAACAAAGGACAGACAAGCTTTCTACTCTTTTTTGTTTTTTTTAAAGATTTATTTATTATTACATCTAAGTACACTGTAGCTGTCCCCAGAAACACCAGAAGAGGGTGTCAGATCTCATTACGGATAGTTGTGAGCCACCCTGTGGTTGCTGGGATTTGAACTCAGGACCTTCAGAAGAGCTATCAGTGCTCTTACCTGATGAGCCATCTCTCCAGCCCAACTTACTATTCTTAATAAAAATCCCACATTCAGATGCTGTTCCTCTGATGCGCATTTGTGGAACAAAGATGCTGCTGCATTTCTCAGTGACTTCTGCTGTGTATAACAGAATCTTTGGCCTCTTATACTCTTCAGGCTACAAACTTCACTTGTTAGCTTGTAACATGAATAAAAATGTTCGCCCCCTCTTAGTTACTTTTCTATTGCTATGACATGACACCATTACCAAGGCAGTCTCAGTGTTCCAGAGGGTTCGAGTCCTTGTCCATCATGGTGTGGAACATGGCAGGCAGGCATGGAGTTGGGATGGTAGCTGAGTGATTAGTTCTGATCCACAAGCACAAGGCAGAGAGAACAGTGGTCATGGGCCTGTTCTTTTGAAACCTTCAAAACCCACCCCAGTGGCATACCTTCTCCAACAAGGTCATATCTTCTTCTCTTTCCGTAAACAGTCCTGTCACCCAGGGATCAAGCATTCAAATATATGAGCCCCTATGGAAACTATTCTCCTTCAAACTACCACACTCCATAGGTTTGCAGTCACACTATGGTGTACAATGTATTTAGTTTAATTTCAAAAATCCCCATAATCTTTCAGTCTAAACTTAAAAACAAACAAACAAACAAACATTCAAAAACCCCTCAAGTGCAAAGTCTCTTCTGAGACCCAAGGGAGTCTCTTAGTTGTAACCTTCCTATAAAATCAAGAGCAAAAAGCACATGAAATACTTCCAACATACCATGGCACAGAATATACATTGCCATGACAAAAGGGAAGAATAGGGCCACAGCGAAGAGATGCCAGATCAAAACAAGACCAAAACCAAGAAGGGCAAACTCTAAATCCATGTTAAAGTCTTATGTCAAAGGGATTATAAGGCTCCTCGTACTTCTCATCCATTCTTTAATGACTGAAACACACTTTTCTCTCTTACTCTGGTTCCACTCCCTGTATGCAGCTATCTCTTGCAAATATCCCATGGCGCTGGCATTTCCAATATCTTGGAATCTCCAATAAAATCCAGGCTTCGTCTTCAAGCTTTATTCAGTAGCCTCTCTGGACTTCCATGCAGGGAAACCCCTGACATGTCTGACCTTAGCAGATTTCCTTAACTAATAAACCTTTTTACTCTTGTCCTCTTCATAGCTTTAAAGCCAGATCCACATGGCTGATGCCGCATGCAGGGCATAGAATGTGCCCCCTCCTTGAGTTATATTCGCATACACTTTTCTTTATTGTTGCTCTTTAGCAACAGGTAATTCCTTAGGCTTTTTCTTTTCACAAATTGCAAGATTACCTTGAGTACACTACTCCCTTTATTCCAGTTAGCACCAGGGCATTCTTTAAACTTCTCATCTCCTTGAGCATAAGACTTGGCTTCAGCATTATATTCTCTGGCACTTTTCCCCAACAGATATGTATATTTTCTACATTTTTTCCATGTGTAATCTTCTTCTTTGTAGATCTTCAGGAAAGTGATCATTAATAACTACCCAACAGAGTCAACATTAGGCTATCTTGAAATCTGCTCAGCCAATGAAATTAGTTAATTTTCATT
Organism: Montemys delectorum; assembly: GCA_019843815.1. NCBI lineage: Eukaryota > Metazoa > Chordata > Mammalia > Rodentia > Muridae > Montemys > Montemys delectorum. The sequence continues at coordinate 3,304 of JADRCD010187325.1, forward strand.
TTAGCTTATTGAAGTTTTTTTTAGGACAAGGGCAGAAAGCAGCCACATTCTTTGCATAAACATCACAAGAATAATCTTTGTCCAGTTGATTGATGATATGTTCCCTGAGAGAGAAAGAGAGAGAGAGAGAGAGAGAGAGAGAGAGAGAGAGAGAGAGAGAGAGAGAGGGAGAGAGAGAGAGAGAGACTGGGTCTGTCTGTTGTGGGCATTTGAAACCTGAAAGCCCACCCCAGTAACATACCAACAAAACCATACTTCCTAACCCTTCCCAAAACAGTTCTACCAATTAGGGGCCAAACATTCAAATACATGAGTTTATGAGGTCCATTCTCATTCACACCACCATAGGCTCTTTGTAATTCTTAATTAGTTTCTATAGCATAAAATATGCCTTATAACAATGCATTTCCATATTTCTTTTGTCATTTGTTTGAGGGGAAGTTGATACATTGTGATAGATCGGGCTGATTTCTTCTTTTGATGTCCTTTATCCTCTATTCTACATACTTTTCCCAAATTAGTTTTTATTTTAGTCTTTCAGCTTTCGGGTATATAATCTCTAGCAGTTTCCTGAATCTTTACAAATTCTCTGCTCATGGCTAATATATTCACATTTTGTGTGAAAAGTGTTTTCTTTTGGTATGACCTTAAACATGGGAATCTGGGGATTTCCCAGAGTGCCTCGTGAGCTCTATAAGTAGAGAAACATTTGTGAATGAATACTCTGGATTAAGTAATGAAGTTGAGCCTGACTAGGGAATTAGTTATCTTTTCCACTAGAGGGCGCATGTCACCAAAGTTTAAGGATTATTTCAAAGTATGTCTGCTTTAGAGACTTGTGAGTCAGTGATAAATACACTTCACAACGTTCATTAGTGAGTGTATAAAAATACACTAGAAAATATTAGGAACTGAAACGTTTGTTTTGTTGCAACTCAACTCCAGTTGAGATCAAAGATCAAAGTTTTGTTTGTTTTTATTTTTAAGACAAGGCTTTCTCTTTGTAGCCCTGGCTGTCCTGTACTTGGCTCTGTAGACCAGGCTGGCCTTAAACTCCCAGAGATCCACCTGCCTCTGCCCCTGGAGTCCTCAGATTAAAGTCATGTGCCACTGCTGCCAGGTAAGATCAAATCTTAAAATATGAGTTTCTGTGATTTTTCAGTTCTACAACCTGAAAATGTGTTAGCATGCACACACTGCTGTCCACAGTAGAAGCTCGACTAGAAGTTATGCACCTTAGCTTACTTTGATAGCCATGAACTAGTAGATTCTACATCCCTGTGTTAGTCACAGGAACAGTATTGACCTCTGAGGGGAATAAAAGAGGAACTGGGCAGATGGAGTTGCTTTTTCCTCTTGTAAATGAATCGATTTCTTCTTGCCTTCTACATTTTGCCCAAGGAGGTCAGAACTAACTTACACGTAAGTTCCTAGCAATCTTCACAAACCTGAGTAGTCCACTGCGACAAGGTTTTGCATGTGGATGCTGTGGTTTAGAACCTTTACGATTTCCTATGCAGTCTACGAGTTTTGAGCTGAGATCTTGCATAGTGAGACACATGTGGTGAAGGTTCTTTCTTCTCTTTGCTCCCAAGCTCCCCACACCCCGGACCCTGGTCAGGGAGGTTGTGCTCTTGGCATACGTGAGGTATGGGTAAAGTATTCAAAGCCTTTGGGTTCCCTGAAACAGTTCTGGGAAGATAAAAGGTAGGTGTGAATGGCATCCCTTCTTCCCTTTAAGTGAGGGCTGTTGTCTATAGGGCCCAGTTATTCAGGAGGCTTAAATGGAGCACATCCAATTGCCTTAGCTGCCCAGCCCAAATAACTGTTATTTGACAGAGTTTTGAGAGAAACACCTTGTCTTCATTAGCTTTACAATTGGCTGCTCAGAACTTGGCCTTTGGTGGTGTGATGGTTTAAATAAGAATGGCCACCTAGGGAGGCTCCTATACTTGAAAGTTTGGTCACTAGGGAGTGGCACTATTTGAAAGGATTAGAAGGATTAGCAAGGCTGGGTGTTGGTGGTGCATGCCTTTAATCCCAGCACTTGAGGGATAAAAGCTGAGGTAGACAAATCTTTGTGACTTTGAGGCAAGTCTGGTATACAGAGTTCCAGGAAAGCCAGGGCTACATGGAGAAGCTCTGTCCCAACAAACAAACAAACAAACAAACAAGCAAACCAGAGGGTTGGGAGATGTGACCCAAGGTGTCTCTTCATAGCTGTAGTATAATAACTAAGACAGATAGTACACAGAAGGTGCTGATTAAATGTGTATTGAGTTGCCCAGAGGGACGGGAAATGTTCAGACACAGTTTCTACTCCTCCTGGTCAGGCTGTCTGTTGGCCTCGGACAACCAGGAGGGGGAACACCAGCACCAGTTGTCTCTAGACTCTCACACAGAATCCTCAGTGTTCAGTAATGCCTGCACATTCACCCTAGGTCTTTCTTTCCTCTCTGTGAGGGTGGGCCAGTCAGAATGAGCAGTGGGAGTAGAAACTATTTATCCTATCTCCAGGGTCCTTAGTTAAGTTGATTTCATGCACTTTTAATTTTCTAGAAGCTAGTGTTGGTGCTGTGTCTCAGCTTCATCCTGAAATGGATCTTTCCCCACTGTTTATTTTTTCAAAAACTGTCCAGAGCCTCACAGCTTTGGGGCAGGGTTTTCTCTACAGAGCACCTTAACTGATGCCAAGTCTCTATCTGTATCTCCTTTCAATGATCAGTCCGAAGAATCAGGTGAGTGAATGACGGATTTTTCCTCCAGTTGCTTCCTTCCAACTCTCAAAATCCAATTCTACTTCCATAATTTTGACTCAGATTTCTAGTTAGCCACTAGGTCGCGCTGTGCGACAAGAGATCTGTAGATCTTGAACCCCCGGGAACCCAGGACTCGAAGGGAGAAGAGGTGGGAACAGAAGAGAAGGAGAGAGAGGATAGGCTGATCCGGGGATATGGCCCAAGGAGTAAGACCCACAGGAAGCAACTAGTCTCAATAAATACAACCAGCTGTGCTTCAGTCAGCAAAACCCGGCGCTTTACTGCAAACCTAACGGATTCCAAGGGGAGTTAAGTAAATGCACCATTGAAAGGCACTGGATAGGAGGGGTTCAATCATGTTTGTCCCTTTACTGTACTTGGAGCCAAGCTTATAGGGCCCAGGAGACCAAACAATTCAGACTTTAGGCTGTGGGGATTTGAATTGCCCCATGGCCCCTTGTGAATAAGCGTGCTTGGATAAATTTGTGACCTTCTCCTTTACCAGCAAGTCACCCCCTTGCCTCCTCTAGAACCATGAAATTTTGCACAGGGGTTGTTTTTCTGAGGGCGAGAAGGGCTTTTGCAGCTGTTGGTTTGCTTCACCTACCTTTCTTGCAGCAATTTCCCCCAGCCTTCAGCTAAGAATGACTAGAGCAAAAGGAGGCCCTGCCTGGGGGCCTGTCGTTCCCTGAGCCTGTCGCTCAGGCTGCAGACTGTTCAAGAGGAAGACAGGGACAGACACTCTTCACTCCTGCAGCTCTCCCTTTCTAGACAGGTGTGTGTGTGTGTGTGTGTGTGTGTGTGTGTGTGTGTGTGTGTTTTCTATGGCTGGTGTAGCCTTTCAACTTCACAGTGGGGTGCTGGGACCATGACCCTGGTCTGTCTTGTTGTCACCTTCCTTCACGTGTGTGGGGACCATACTTGACTCTGTTCCCTACACGTGCCTGTGTCCTGCTGAAGCCCTTCAGGCTTGAAGAGGGGCTCGCTGCTCGTGGGGTGGCTCTAAGCATCACAGGGATGTGACACATCAGCTGTGTCTCACACACTGGTGTTTGTATCCTCTGGACGCGCTCACGCACTGGCTGGAGTAGGGCACCAGAACTATGGAGACATGAGGGAAAAGCCTGCACACTGTGTGGGCGCTTTGTGCAAGTCGCTCAGCGGCCTTTGAGTGGGCCCTGCGTGCTCCAAGAATGTGCAGAGGTGGCCATTCTCATTTTTTCTCGTTTCTTTTCGTCCAGACTCCTCTCTTGCTCTGGTTAGCTCTGGCCAGAGGCAGCCGGGGCATGCCTGTGGGGTAAGGCGCAAGGGGATTGGGGAAAAAGCGTGCAGAGTTTTGGTCAATCCCAACACTATCGCGCCTAGAGGAGGGAAGGTCAAATCTGCAGAGGTGAGATCAAGCAGGGAAGAAAGGCATAATTAAGTCAGGCGTGCTCTCAGCTTCTGCCACCCAGGGGCGGTTGACTCCAGTGTCCCGCGCTCTCTCTCCTGTGTCCAGTACCCATTAGCCCAACCCCGCTGGGGCAACTCCTCTGGGCTTCAAGAGGCCCGGAAATCCGCGGAGCGAGTTCTGAGCTCACACACGCGCGGGTAAGAATTCGGTCTTCGAGCGCTTTTCGGATAACATCGTGTGACTACCGGACGCTTCCTCCCATGCGTCTTGTACAATTTGGCAGCTTCAAGTGCCAGACTCTCCCACTGCGTCCAAGGGGTGGAGTGCCGGGAACAGGGGAGCTGCAGAAAGGAGCCGGTGAGCTGGCGGCGTGTCCGCCTCCTATTTGGCCTTCTCAGTGGCACGCGCGTGCGTGCGCGCGTCCCCGAGCTCCTCTCCGTCCTTTTCACCTCTAGGAATTTTTTAAGGGAAGAGCTGCCTGAAGCCCCAACTTGGGCCAGCTTTTACTCTCAAGCTGTGACTCGAAGCCTCCCCATCTCTATCCTGAAAAACTAGGTTAGACAGACAGGCCTGGGAAAGCCATCCTTGCCCTGAGCCGGGAGCAGGCGGCTGTCGGAGTTTTCAAAGTGGCGGCTTGGAGACTGGGAAAGACAGAGGCCCGCCGCGTGCACAGACAGTTAGTTAATGGAAAGCCTGTAAATCGGTTTTAAGTGCACCCAGGACAGAGGGGGAGGAAGGTGGAGGTGGGGACGGTGGTGGCGGCCGGAGATGGTGTGGTGAGGGACAAAGGGGATACCCACCCCGCTGCTCTGAAACTACTACCTATCTCCCCTTCTCCATTGTTCTTAACTTAGAAAAATAAACGTCTTAAAGAAACTCGTTGGATTAGGGAAACCCGAGCCCCCCCTAGCCCGCCCCAAGCGGAGGAGTCCGCGGCCTCCCTTGGCAGGGAACCCGGCTGCGGCTGTCCCCCTCTCTCCCTCCCTCCTCCCCGCCCCCGGAGGGGCATTGCTACTACGGCGATCGCCACCTCACGCCGAAGGAATGCTCGAAGTATGCACACGTTCCCAAAAGTAGACCTCCTTCACCGCCGAGGAGCATACATCACCCGTGGCAGCCTTCCACCTTCTCAAGGCGTTTCGTAACCGAGTAAACTGAGAGCCGGGAACAGCCCTCTCTATTAAGTAGCCCGCGGCGCGGAGTCTCTTCCCAGTCGGCAAAGGCGGCCGCCGCAGACGCGTCCGCGGGCAGCTGCGTTCAGTCCCCCTGCCTCCGCTCCGCGCGCTAGGCGCCGCTGCTGGGTGCTCCCGTCGCCTTTTCCATACCCACGGCCGCCAGGTGCTCCCGGAGCGCAGCGTCCTCACAGGCCCCGGGGGGGTCCCCACGTGCCGGCTGCTGGACGCCCGCTCCCTCTGTCACCTCCGGCTCAGGTCAGTCTGGCTTCTGTTTCCCCACTCCACCCCCCACCCCTCGCGGCCTTCCCCCCCAAAGATAACTGGGGGAAAGTCGCTTCTTGCTTGCACCTTAACCCAGGGCTGGCAGAATGCTGGGCTGGGGCTGCCTGGCTTTGGAAGCGATTGATTAGTGTGCCCGAGATAGATCTGTGGCACGGGAACTTTGCGGGTTCTTTGGAGTTTTGGAGGGAGAAGGAAAGGTGGCTTGCTCGCGTGCAAAGTGGGACCTCAGTGTGTCCATCTGGAGGGGAATGTCCTCTATAGTCGCTGTCGCTTTCCGTGAAGTGCTCGGGCCGCGTAGGTCGCTCTTTATAATCTGGTGGCTTTGCCAGGGACGCCAGGCTTGCAGCAGGGGCACAAGGCATTGCAAGAAAACGAAGTGAAGTTCTGTACGCTCCGCGAAGAATTCCAGGGAGGGCCAGTGGAAAGCGCTCCAGCTTGGCGAGACTGGGCGCTAGTGGCATCTCCAGATGGTCCCGGGAAGCTGCCCTGGCTTCATCCTCCCACTGCTTTCAAAGGGCTGGTGGGTTAGGCAGGCTTTCACAGCTTCTGAGACTTCCTTTTTGGGTTCCTCCTGAATGCATTGGGATTAAGTTTTACCCAGGGTCAGTCAATGGGACCTTTGAGGAGGTTTCTCTTCCAGTCTTTGAGTGCAGAGATCAGTGTGTGGAGTTAGCGCATTTAAGAGCAGTGACAAATGGGACCTGCTTGGCTTCCTCAGCCACCATTCCCTGACCAATTCAGATCTTTGGCATATATCTCCTCTCAGCTCCAAGGCTGGAGTCTTCTAAAGAATATTGGGATAGGATTGGTTGGGGGGAGGAAGGCGAAGAAATAAGTCTAAGCTCGTCCTTGCCTAGGTAGCCTTTATAGAAGACGTACGTGACGCCTGGAATCTAGATGGGCCCCCGAAACATATGTGTGCCTGTGTGTGCGTTTGAAAAAAAATGAACTTGAGAGAGTTAAGGAGTTGATCTCTTCCAGCAAGGGGTGGGGGAGGGGCGAGTTGTCCGAAAGGGACCAGTTCCCATAGTGCCCCCACTCCGGGCAGTTGATTCCTTTTCATTCATGAGGGGGAAGTGAGGGAAATCCTACTGCCACGTAAGGACTACTGCTTTCAGACATGTATGTCTGAGAATGCTCAATGAAGTGTTGCTAAGCACTCCGATAAATGTTTTGTCTAAGAAGGAGAGAGAAGCTTTTCTTTAAAACGTATACGAACAGAATTCTTGGCCGGCTGAGAAGGCTGAGTTATCCATCAGACATCCCAAAGAGAGGTGATTCATTCTGGATGCGGAGTCAGGAAGCCGATAGGTGGCGCACTAGACTAAGATTAAACTTTTCCAAGTCTCAAAGTTTTTTTTTTTTCGTTCAACTTATTAACAACCCCCTCCAAAAATTGCACACCGATTTTTTTTTTTTTTTGTGGGTAGGTTACCATCCTTTAACTTTTTTCTTGAGCACAACTGCCGACTGCATTCTAAATTATTATATCAACGTTATGGTCCGGTGACTACAACAATGGGAACAATCACGCTTTTTTTTTTTAATCTTTAAAAATTTTGACTAATGTAGGAAAGGGTTTGAACGTTGTTAATTAGGAGGGAAAGACATTACTAAAATCCCTTAGATCCCAGAGCTGCGCCAAAATTTTAATATTGGCTTCATAAAAAGGAGCTCTGGGCAATTTGGCTTGCCTGCTCACTAGACATGTAAAATGCAATTTACACTCAGATGAGGAAAGCTGCCCTAACCCTTGTGCCAATGATTTGGAAAGGCATGGTTGGAGACTGTCAGTTTCTTTTTTTCTCAAGGAGAGCCCAACCTTTGGCTTATTTTTGAATTCCCAAACTCCAGAGGCCCCCCTCCCCCATTTGTCATGAGACCTATGGTGTTGCCTTAAAGTAATAATGTGTGCACCTCTGAATCTCATTCTGTTTTTGCATTTGGCCACAGGCACCACAGGCAATCCAGCTAATTGCTGGTAACTTTTGTTTCTGGTTTGGCTCATAGAATATACTAGGACAGTCCATTCTGCTTCTAAAACAGCTACTGTGTGTTGGGAAAGTACAAAGGATGAGTGGAACTCTGCCACTAAGGAATTTATCTAGTTGCAAAGTCAGGAAAAATTAAGAACCTTCTCGACTCAGGGATGTGTATTAGTTGTAATCTTCCAGCACTAAGAAATAGTTAAACACGAGGAAGAATTATCGAGGTTTGTAAAATCTAAGAATGCTTGGAAAACAGACAAGGATATTTTGCCTCTCCTACTTCTTTTGCTTATTTTGCTTTGTCTCTTTTTATTATGCATTTTAGAGTTGATTCCCCCTCGTCTTTGGTAAAGGCTTTATCAGACGTGAAAATGACATGGTTATCAGAAGAACTGGGGTTCATTTGGGCCTTCCGAACCCCTCTGTAATCCATTCTGGATCTTAAGGACTTACTTGCACATTTTTTAGTCAGGATAAACTGGAGAAAGTAGAGTAAAAGAGGTTTATTTATTTATTTATTTATTTATTTTCAAATTACCACTTTTACTTTCTGGGACCACTAAAACACAGTTACCTAAAGAGCCCAGCAGTCAGATGAAATCCTCAGCTGGAAGAGACATTTGGTCGAGTCAGGGATAAAATGACCTCTAAATTATCCATCACCTTGGCAGTGTGAAGTTATGTGCGGTCTGGTCAGGCCTTTACAGGGCATCAGGCAGCACTAGTTCCCTGGGGGAAGAGTAGCCTCTTTAAATTAGAATTTCCTACTAGTGCCCTGATTAAACTTATTGGAAAAACTTGACTTCCAGGGCTCCACAATAGGTCCATTATGTGCTGGGCTGGGCCCTGTTGTTTTAAAGGCAGATTTGGCTGGATTCTGGACCATGTTTAGGTTCCAGTCTAACCTTGTTCGTGGTCTGCTTAGGTTGGGTTCTGATGGATCACTGCTTCCTCTTGCAGATCTCTTCATGAGGCTGTGAGCTTGAGGTGCAAGCATGCAGACCAGGCTTCCCCGAGTGCTGGCCGCCCTGGGCGTGGCCCTACTCCTGTCTTCCATTGAGGCAGAAGGTAAAAAGCTTTTATTTCTCCTATGGCAAGTGAAACTGCAGAATTCAAGAAAGGAAAAGACTCTCACCGCCTGCTTCTGTTGCTTGGTTTGTTTTCTCTGCACTTCTCCGGTGCTTTCTCTTCTTCAGAGAAACGCCTGCCTTCTGAGGTGTGTCGGTTTCTGAACTTTAAGGTCCGGCTCCTATATTCTGCTTCCCCTATTCTGTACAGTGCTGTGTGGTCTCCTTGCGCTTTGTCTCTGCAGTGTGCTGTCCACACTGCCACCTACACTGCTGCTTTCCTTGAGAATCAGTCCCCTGGATAGGGCAACAACTGCATCCAGCTCTGTCAAGAGGATCCCCGGACGCCTGGACACCAGGAACCTCAGAATATGGACATCTTAACAGCATCAGCCGCTGATCACCTGGGTCAGGACTGTGACCTTGGTGACAACATGAAATAAAAAACTCCAACACCGCCAGCCCCAAGCGTCTGGTTTTCCTTTCTTTTCTTTTTGAGCAGGTTAGGTTGGGTAGACAGACTTTCAGGCAAAGAAGCCCACCTTCAAACTGCCAGTAGCTTGGAGGAGGGTGGGTGGGTGGGTGGGGGATGAGTGACAAGCAGAAGCTGACCCTTAGTGGGTGCTCACTCAATCTAGAGACTCTGCTGTTTGCGTTTGATGCCAAGATTTCTACAGCCCACGTCCCAGAACAACCCAGCTTGGGGGAGGGGTGGCTTGGCTCCGTGCCAGGGTTTCCAGCCCGGAGGTGCTGGGATTCGGGCACCCTTTTGGCATGCTTTTGCCTTTGCCTGGCTCAGAGAGACCTGGCCGCGGCTGACCTCAGCGTCTTGGCACTAGGTGGCCAGGGACACCATAATGTGACTCCAAAACGGCTCCTCGTATCCTGCGGTCTAGAAAACTTTTGTTAAACTTTTAATCTAATTTCCGTTTTGTTTGGTGCACTTAGTACTTTAATGTCTCAGTATTTATTGAGGAAGCCACTTCCATGTAATAATCATACCGTCTCTTTTCAACTATCCTTCGGGACTTTGCAAACTAATCGTATTCTGCAAGATAAATGGGTTAATCTTAAAACACCTTTTTACCCTCTTCAATTAAAGAAATGCCTTTAACGAAGTTAGGGAGGAGATGTCTATAGGCGCCTGAAATTCCAGGGAGAAGTGTGTTGCTGCTAGAGGGGGTAGGTATGTAGGCTGTTTCTTGACCAACTTAATTTTCTTCTTTCTTTTCTTTTCTTTTCTTTTCTTTTCTTTTCTTTTCTTTTCTTTTCTTCTCTTCTCTTCTCTTCTCTTCTCTTCTCTTCTCTTCTCTTCTCTTCTCTTCTCCTCTCTCTCTCTCTCTCTCTCTCTCTCTCTTTCTTTCTTTCTTTCTTTCTTTCTTTCTTTCTTTCTTTCTTTCTTTCTTATGTTCTACTTCAAAACTACAGGTACAGAGAGTTAACGTTAGGGAACCATAGCAGCTCCACAGCACATCTAACATCCAAAGGTGCTTGCTTGCTGGCCTGGCTTTCTTGATGAGCCTACTCTCCTCCTGAAGGAGTATTCTGATGAGGTGGCCTTTCATTAATCCTTGGTGTGACGTTAGTTAGGAAGGAATTTATTTGAGAAACTTCTGGAAGCACTACTGAAGATATTTTTAGATAAGTCACTGAAGTGGCCTGTTTATTGCTCATTAAGAAAATAGTTCTTTGAAAATAAAAGTTTTGAGGATTCTTAAGTATAGGGTTAGGTTGGTGATTATGCTAGGTGGAAAATATCACTTAAGTGGTACTGATCAGCCAGCAAAATACAGTTAAAAAGGACATTATTCAACTGGCCTTTCTGATTAGCTCATATTTTATCTTTTAACTTTATATTGATTTCCGTATGATGTAGTTGGTTCTTCTTGGTTCTTCTTCTTTTTTCTCTTAAGCTAGTGTCTCCTCCTCCTTTAGGCCAGCATATTTTAATAAAATTCATTTTTGGGTTGCTTTCTAGTTTGGCAGTGTTAGACAGAAATATGAGTCACAAATGTAAGCCATACGTATAACTCAAACATTTCTTATAGTCATATAAATAAAACAAAAGGGAACAGAAAATTGGTTTTAATGTGAAAGGTTTTAACACAATGTTTTTGTTTCAACATGCAAATTGATAGACGAAACATCAGGGAGCTCCTCTGAACTTCATGCTAAGTTTTGGAAGTTGGGCATATACTTTTTACACTTGTAGCACATTTGATTATGGACTGGCCACACTTCAAGAGCTTGATAGCCAAGCTGTTTGCTCCTTGTTGGGCAGCTCAGCTCTGGTGTTAACGACTAACTAAATGGCCTCAGGAGACTGGAGAGGGCTAACAAAATTTGTGGCCAAAGTCTTTCTGGAGATGTTGGTCTATGAAATAGATTTTTTTGTAGCTTTTAGATTTGCTTTGTCTTAGCATATTATACACATTGATTTATATATCTGTTCACTCACCCAGCCATTCATCTACCCATCTACCCATGCACACACCCATCCATTCATCCATCTACCCACCCACTCGTAAGTTTTCTAGTATGCTTACTAACTACATAGCACAGACAGGATCCAGGACCAGTGGGCTAGTGTTGATTTTCCTTTGTATCCAGCAACTGTTCAACCTGGCCAATTTAATGGGAAAAACATATTTTATGTGTATCAAGTAATTCACTGCTTGTCTGAAATGTTAATTTTCAGCTGCAATTTTTAGTATTTATAAATGTAAATAACATGAATTTTGATAGCATTAAATGCCTGATAATTAAGTTAATGCCTATGGAATATAACAAACTCATCACACTTTGCACATCCACGGTTTCAACTGCTGAGAAAATATCCTCTTCAGTGTTATTTCAAATATTAAAACAAAGGTTCTACTACTTTTTCAAGTTGATATTTTAATGCAGCTCTTGTATTTGCTTTGTCTGTAACATTATATTATATTTACCCATCCATCTGTTCATTTGCCCATCCATTGATCCATTGATCCATCCATCGATCCATCCACTCATCCACCCATCCATTTGCTTATTTCTGCCATTCTTAGTTATAGAATTTTGTTGAGTACTCTAATTGAAAAAAGTTATTTTTCTTTAAGCCAAGACAGACACATTAATTTTAAAATTGTTTTAACAATTGTGTGAAGTTAATATATCAAATTCTATCTAAATCTACAGTAGTGGTATAGTGGTGAGCATAGCTGCCTTCCAAATTCTATCTATATTTGATTTGTAGATGTCAGCATGATATATATATATATATATGCATATACATATATATATATTTTGGGCAGATATAAATTTTTAATAGCGACTTTTCAGAGAATACAAAAATATTTATGTATATATTAACAGGTAGTATAAATGTCCTAAAATTTCTGATTGAAACATTTCTTCTGTTTACATTTAATCTAATGTGGCAGAAAACTGTACAGACTGCAAGATAAAATTATTGATACTCATCAGTTATAATGACTCATTTGAATTTCACTTGTAAATCAATGATTGCAAGACCTATAGTTATGTTATTATAAAGACAAAACCAATAACAAGCAAATTGTCTAAATGACTGCACATAATAGAGAAGACATCAAATATATTTCACATAGTGTGATCATTCCTATTATGTCCTAAATCTTAGAGTTTGTAACAGAAATCTCATCAGAATTCAACTTTTTTTCACAGTATTTTGATACTAAAAACATTATGTTTAAGTATAAAATTAAGTTACCAGTTACAAATAGTTAAGGTTTCATTTCTTCATGATAAGAAGCCAAGTTTTATGACTCAGATTATTATTTATAATTTTAATTATATTACCCTTGGTTTGCGTTTACAAACTGTATGTAGCTAGTTAGTATTTGTATTATGGCACTATCAGCATTATTTTAGGGAACAACTAGACTTTGTGACAATGTGATGGTGGTTGTGAATTATTTTAATGTAAAAATCTTCCCAAATCAATAAAAAGACATATTCGTATTGATTTAAATAGATGTGGGTCATACTCTCACATATACTTCATTATTTTTTTCATAATAAATCACAAAATATGTAAATAAATGATAGTCTTGAAATGTTGTATATTTCGTGAAATTAACCAGAATGCAAACAGTGGAGTGGGTTTTGCTTTTCACACATTGCTAGGTCATTTTTCTTGCTTTTCAAATCCCATGCACCACATCCAAGTTTCCATGAGCACCTTACAATCCTCTAAAATGTTCTAGACTTTTCCCCCACAGTCATTTTTTCAGTCTATCTGGAATCCTGGTCACTTGGATATCAACAAGGTGGGCTGCTGCTGACCTTCAGCAGTTTTAACCTAATGTCCGCTCCTTCAGGTCAATTTCCAAGGTTGGTGGTACTATTTTCCATGTACTGATTTTTTTTTAAAAGCTGCTCAGGCCAGTTATGTCTGCCTTTGCATTAAATTTGTCCTGAGCCATTGCTATCAGAACAATATTTTATAATGATATTCTTAATACCCATCGTCCTATTAACATCTGTTGCATGCTCGTTACATATACTAAGTGATGACTTCAGCTGAACACTGCAATGTGGTTCCAGACAGAAGAATGCTGAATGATTAAACCGTGCATGTAGATTAATAGTTCTAATCTCACTGCCTGTGTATGGATAGTAAGAAAGTAACATTTATTCTCCTAGTGTGTCCAATAAAAATAAAGTCATATCCTACAGTTAGAAGTGACAATTTATTAAAGCAGATGTTTGCTTGATGAGTTTTGTGTCATTTCAAAATGTGCTATGGATATTAAAGATGGCTCTAATTCCCATTAAATTCTGACTTGTGTCTCAGAGCTATTACTGCACTTCAATTGACTTTCACAAAATTCAAAGAGGAGATGGCAACCTCTTAAAATAGAGGTAAACCTTCTCACAATGAGTAATATCTGTAGACTGAAACTAAGACATTTAAAGAAGCAAAGGGTTGAAAATCATCTACTGTATTGAACTTGCTTCAAGTGTAATGATTTTCAGAGCATCGACCATGCACTGACAGTGAGTCAGTACAATGCTGCATGAGGAGGCATGACCGTTGTGTAGAGAATATCATTATAAAATATTTCAGGAATGTCTTTGTGTAATGACTATTGTACATGGAGGCTTTTGTTCATTGTGGGAAACTAAAAGCGAGTCAACATTTCATTGACACATGCATGACGCTGTACAGTTTTGTATGTAAACTCTTCGTTTCTGTACTTCACAGTTATTTCTGTCATTGAGTTCTTCAAGATTTTATGCAAGTCATGTCTTCCATTGCTGATCCTTCTTTTCTATTTCCCTTCAAGTTCTGTAAATAATTGCCCTTCACGTGATGTTGTCTTTTCATAATTAACCATTGTTTTTTAAAGGGCCACACTGGCATTTTAACTTAAAAATGATACTTCTAGTATGGACTGTGCCTACTATAAAGGCAATGGCCATGTTGGTTTATACCTTGGGAACACGGCAAATTGGTGTAAACAGGCAGAATATAAGTTTTATAAACATCTCTGGCACTGTTTACATACTCATAAATTATTAACATCTCATTTTAATATGAATATACATTTAAATGTATGTTTCCTAGTGAGACATATTTACTTTTTCCCCCTGACTTCTCTTTTCCATTCAAATACATTTTAAAAGCTTCTGCCACAGACTGAGATGTATCAAGCAACAATAACAAAGTAACAATGCAAAGACTGAACCCAAACCATCAGCGATTTTCTTTCTACATTATAAAGGAATATGGTGTCACTGTTCTAAATTCACATCTATGGTTGTAAGCAGGTTGTGATTTGGCATGCTTGTTTGAAGTGCACTCAGCATGTATTGAATTTCCTTAATTGTTATGTGAATTGTTTGCATATGTGGTTATTATATGTGATTTCATTGTTCTCGTATCCAAACATGTTTCTATTCTGCTTGATTTTGCTGACCATTCTTGAATGGCCTAGCAACTCAAGTATCAAGTGTTCCGTGCTGTCTTCTGTAATTTGTACACTTCCTGATGTTTTGTCATATCTTGTCAGCTTTTAATTTTTTCTGATCCAACAAGATATCTTTTATATTTGTTGGAAACAAATTTATGCAAAGACAACTTTAGTAAGCTTTGCTCAACACAATTCTTCATTAATCATATTAACCATTTTCTGACATTGGAAAACACAACTGATCTCAACTCTCTTTTTGCAGTTGACCCACCTTCCGACTTGAATTTTAAAATTATAGATGAAAATACTGTTCATATGTCATGGGAGAGACCAGTTGATCCAATTGTGGGTTACAGAATAACAGTAGACTCTACAACAGGTGAGTTTCAAGGTGCTAAGGTTTTTGGTCAGAGACAGCAAGATCATATAGTTTGCCAAACCTCACATTTACCTGCAGGGAGGGCAAGATTTGAGCAAGCCAGAGGGATTGTTTGACGTTACTAGGTATCTGGTGGACTCAGAGCTACAGATTCCAGTCTCAATATTTTCAGTAAACAAGGCAAAGCAAAACAAAACTATTTTTGCATGTTCTACTATGTTATCTACAGTGTTAATTAACCATGTTGCCCAAGTATGGAGAACCAATGTCTAAAAATAGGTGGGAAAGTAATCATTTGCATTGGCTAAATGATAAGAAATCTTCATTGGTTGGCAGTGAACATGGATATTGCCAATATTGTTAATTATTAGAGCTTACTTATCTCTTAGCTTTTTAGAATACCAGCAGTTTAAAAATATTTTCTCATCAGGATTTAAAAAAAAAAAAGACAGTATGGCCAAAGAACTGAAGAAAGAGTGAAAATGTCA
Organism: Montemys delectorum; assembly: GCA_019843815.1. Classification (NCBI taxonomy): domain Eukaryota; kingdom Metazoa; phylum Chordata; class Mammalia; order Rodentia; family Muridae; genus Montemys; species Montemys delectorum. The sequence continues at coordinate 18,771 of JADRCD010187325.1, forward strand.
CCCTTTCCTGTTTCTATGTACATTTGGTTAATGGTTTCATTTATTGTAAAGAATACTCTAAAACAACCCAAATAGGGTCCATACAGTTTCTAGATACTGGGAATATTTACTTTCAATGTTCAAAATGAGTACCACAAGGATCCAATATCCTCATATCCCACAGTGCTCTGGTTATTGTATGTGGGCAACATAGAAACCAGGAGCAATTCTTAGAGTATTGCTATTTATGCTACCTTTCTTAATTATGCTTTGTGAATTATTTAATGTAACTGATATATAGATAATATATCATATATATGATGATATATAATATAATGTAATTGAAGTATTAACAGAAATGTAGTCTCTAGGAGCTATCATGCTTTCTGACTGAATTGAGAGCTAAAAGAATCTAGATGGAAGTGTGCTGTTATTATGTAAGTAAAGACTTAGTATATGATATCTTGAAACATACGATACTCAATTCAGTCAATTCAGAGGAACTATTGGTATTAATTAGCATATGGCTCACATTTGAATGTGTTTTTTCTATTTTTCTGTTCTCTTCTAATTTATAATTTAAAGTTAAATTACTTTCTGATTCATATCTTATTTATAAAATTGATGTTTTTGATTTGATATTCTGACATACCTTTAATTTAGAGGCGTTTCAAGCCTTTTAAGTTTTGAGTGTGATTGTCAGATAAAGGCAATACCATTGCAAATATTAGTTTTCTAAAAATGCAAGGCCTTATTTTTGGAAGACTGTTATAAAACAACCCTTGGGTGTCTTGAAAAATGCATATGGTAAAAGTTTCAGTTTTTGAGTACATTTAGACTTCTTTGTAATATCTTTTTTTTTTCAGGAAAGTTTATGTTGTATTCATACTTTTCTTTTTGTTTTTTCAGATGGGCCTACTAAAGAATTTACCCTTGCAGCTGGTACCACTGAAACTTTATTATCAGATCTTATTCCTGAAATACAGTATGTGGTGACCATAACTTCCTATAATGATGTAGAAGAAAGTGTGCCAGTTATAGGTCAACTAACAAGTAAGAACACATACAATTTTAAGTACTTTAATTATTTTTCTGCTATTTTTGTTTTTAAATTTGAAATAATTTTTGTATATTTTAAATTAAAGTACAATTATGTTACTTCCTTTCCTTTATCCCTCCAGAGCTCCTCCCCACCCCCAGAAATCCCTCTCTCCATCTCCCTCCATGTCTTCCCCATTTTCAAGTTGATAGCCTATTTTTCTTTGATTATTAGTGTTCCAAAGATACATGTATATGTGTTTTGCAGACAATTTTCCAGCTTCAGGTTTAATCTTCTATTATATAGGTAACATAAGCACCACTTTCTACAATTCTAGTTATTAGTGGGTATGAACAGTTCATTTGTGCCTTTAACCTTGGTCTCAAGAAGTGGCACAATAGTGTAAAAATCCTTTTTTAGTATCTCTAACATTTCATTAAAATAATTGATTTGTAAGGAAATCATTGTTTGGCACTTTGACCAGTTGGACAAGACCAAACATTTGAAATTCAATATTAAAAAACAATGTATGGGGCTGGCGAGACGGCTTAGTGGGTAAGAGCACTGACTGCTCTTCCGAAGGTCCTGAGTTCGGATCCCAGTAACCACATGGTGGCTCATAACCACCCATAATGAGATCTGACGCTCTCTTCTGGTGTGTCTGAAGACAGCTACAGTGAATTATGCTGGAGCAAGTGGGGCTGGAGCGAGAGGGGCTGGAGCGAGAGGGGCCAGAGTCAGAAGGGTCTGAGTGAGTGAGGCTGGTAGAGGTCCTGAGTTCAATTCCCAGCAGCTCACAGCCATCCGTACAGCTACAGTGTACTCATACACATAAAATAAATAAAAATAAAAATAAATATTTAAAAAAACAAAACAATGTATGTGTTATGTTTTTAATATATATATGTGTATATATATATATATATATTTCTTTTTCCATATTTTTTTTGTTAATGATGGGCTTTTGGCTCAGTTCAGACAGGTGGTCCAACAAAGCCAGGAGAGAAGAAACCTGGAAAAACAGAGATACAAAGTAAGTTTCTTTCTGTAATTTTGCTTGGATTTGTAGAGGTTACAGCTGCACTGTAGTAGATTTTTTAGTTATAGACAAAGCTTGATCATACTCCCTATTTTAACAGCTATAAGCTTTCTCTAGAAGGAGTATAGATAACAGAGAAATGTATAACTGAATACTTATAAAGTTCTAGCCTTCAGCCACTATTTCCTCTTCCTATAAATTGATAGCAATAGATGCTACTTACAGCTATATGGGAGCAGACTGAGGGGGTCTTAGTGCTTGAAGCAACTCAAGTACCAAGAACTCTTTGGGTGTACTTGCATATTGACCTCATCTCTGGGATATTTCTCTTACCTTAGCTGATGACGTCAGCTTTCCCAATCTTCCCAGAGTTTCTACAGCCCATCCATCTCTAAGGACTTGGTGAATACATAACCAGATGAAAAACACTTGTGTTTATTTCGGCTGTGAGGCTCTTTGCCTCCTTTGTCTGACACTGCTTTGTGTGGCTTGCTAGAGTGAACTCCCAAGGAGTTTCTTGGACTTCTGATTTTGCCACTTTGTAAGTTGGATTTATGACCCAGACTGACCATAAAAACATTGTAAACACAAAGGCCTCTTTCTCTGGAGAATTTCCCTCTAGATCACTGTTTATCATTCCCTCAGATCTCCAATAATCTAAAATGAAGTTTCTCTTATACAGCTATATTAATATTTTCTCCAAACTATCAATATTTATTCTAAGTCAAAATATTCTGCCAGATATGGGTTTTTAATAGACTAAAATTGCCCTATTTAAGAGCATACAATTGTCTTGTATAATTGTTCAAGACCTTTTCCTGCTCTTCTTTGCCAAATACTTTATTATCTCCTAGCTAACTTCAAGGACAAAAACATCTTCAGAAATCCACTAAATGTGCCTTGCAAGTACAGATTTTCATGAAAACCACCTTGCCTTCTTGACCACAGAAGAAGGAAAGATAATGTGTGGTCATAAAAGCCCATTGCATTTTAATCCCTTAAGGATGCCGTATGGACATTTGGGCTTTTGACTCAGCAGTATTTCCTCCTTCTGTTTAATAATGGAGATTTTAGTTGTCCAGTTTGAGTACATAGATATCAAAGACATAGATATTTTGACTACTTTGCATGGCCGTGTGCATAGACTACCCCAACTATATAAACTTAGACGTTTATATTGGAAAATATGACAGACTCTTAAAACATTTGCTCTGCTCCTTGACCCAGTAACATCTGCCTGAAGAGCACAGATTGTATTTATCTGTTGATAAATAACAAGGCAGGAGGAGACTCTGTTGACATTTCTTTTGTGGGTGTCCCAGATGTTTTGTGTAATCTTCATTTGGGGAAAACTAAAGATTATGGTTCAGAAAAGCAGGTTGCTGCTGCGTGTGCTCTGACTGCAGTGTCCTCAGCAGCGGATCATATGTCTAGTCATTTCTTAGCACAGAATATCGTGCATAGCAATGTAAAGGCATACCCAGTCCCGTCCATGGATCTTAATAAACGCACTAAAATTACTTCAATGTGCTTTTAAGATTGTATTTTCTTAAGGAGTGTAGGTAGAAAACAATGGGCCAGATATATTCTAGTGATGATGTTTGCAATGTCAGGCTGTGTTTTTTTTTTTAAAGGTGGACTGATTTCATCACTTAAAAATATGTCAAATACATTTCAGAGTGCTCTGTCAGTGCCTGGACCGACTTAGTGTTTCTTGTGGATGGCTCCTGGAGTGTGGGAAGAAATAATTTCAAGTACATTTTAGACTTCATTGTTGCTCTCGTGTCTGCCTTTGACATTGGGGAGGACAAGACAAGGGTTGGAGTTGTTCAGTACAGCTCAGACACCAGGACAGAATTTAACTTAAATCAGTATTACCGAAGAGAAGACCTCCTTGCTGCAATTAAAAAAATACCATACAAAGGTGGCAACACAATGACAGGTATGCTCTAGAGGTTATATTACTGTTTAAAATAAACAAAGTGTCTATATTGAAAAGAAATTTATTAAGCACCCTTGGAATTAACCTCTTAGTCTTTAACTTTGGCAAAATGAGTGCCAAACAGAGTAAACGAACATATTTCTATTTTTCCTTCAGGGGATGCCATTGATTACTTAGTTAAAAACACTTTCACTGAATCTGCTGGCTCAAGAGCTGGCTTTCCTAAAGTGGCAATTATTATCACGGATGGCAAGTCTCAGGACGAAGTAGAAATTCCAGCACGGGAGCTTCGGAATATTGGAGTTGAGGTTTTCTCTCTGGGTAGGTTCAGTCTGACAGCCATTTTCTTTCTAGCTCTCCTTCAGTACCCTTGATGCTTAAGAAGATAAAGGCGGATTCTTTAGGGAAGGATGCTGTCAAAAGTGCTTGCTGCATTTTATAGGAAAGTATTTTTGCCAAGTTGTCTTTGAGTAAAAATTCTGCTTATCTATTTCCTCATAAAACTCTCTGAGCATATGGATTGAGTGAGCTGATAGTCATATGCTTTGCCAGGTCTCTACTTTTCAGAGGACACTCTGCCAGGGACTCTAATAAAGATCCTCCTTGTGTTATCATTAAGTGGATTTTATGCATCTTCTGCACTACGCAATATTCGAAATATTCACAGGTCTCCAGCTCATTCAGCACTTTGTAATAAAAAAATATTATCTTTACAGATGGCAGAGACAAGCAATGGCGTAGTTAGAAAGGAGACTCTCTCCATTAACTGTTTGGTTTCCTCTTTGGCTGGTCACTCTTTGTGAAATTATAAAGCCCTTTGTCATTGAACATTTGTTTTTCATCTACTATCATCTATATCTATTATCTACCTACCTACCTACCTACCTACCTACCTACCTACCTATCATCTATCTACCTACCTACTCTCTCTATCTCTCTCTCTCTCTTTCCTTTCATTTATCTATCTGTCATCTATTTGGGACAGGGTCTCAATATGTAGGTCTGGCTGGCCTTGAATTCACAGAAATCTTCAAGCCTCTGCCTCCCAGTGCTAGTATTAAAGGCATGTGCCAAAGCAACTCTGGATTTTGAATTAAAAAGGGTTAAAATATCTTTTAGTTTTACAAGACTAAGAAATATTGCAAAAAGGTTCTTGCAGTTGGTATGTTTCCCATTTTATCATATCCCCACCCTTTTGTTTTTAAGGCATTAAAGCTGCAGATGCAAAAGAACTCAAACAGATTGCATCCACACCTTCCCTGAACCATGTGTTCAATGTGGCCAATTTTGATGCAATTGTAGACATCCAGAATGAGATAATCTCCCAGGTGTGTTCAGGAGTGGATGAACAACTTGGTGAGCTGGTCAGCGGAGAAGAAGGTGAGTGCTTGTTTCTTGAGAGGGGGTATATGTGCTAGCCCTTTCTGACAGTGGCTCCTGCTTTGCAGGCATTCTAGAATAGACATATCTTAACCACTTCCTCTAGTGACTGACTGGTGTCTGAACTCAACTTGTTAATACCTTGGAATTATTTTCTCCCTCCATTGGGAGATTTGACAAAATATTTATTTTTATGTGACGTTCCTGAGCATTTTTTTTTGGGGGGGGGAAGTTTTGATTAGATATAGTTTATTTAATATTTTAATTTTAATTAAAAAACTTAAACATGACAGTCTCTCCTCTTGCCTTCCTTCAAGCCACTCCATATGCTTCCTTACTTCCCTTCAAGTTAATGGATTCTTTTTATTTGTTATTGTTACATCTATATTTGTATACTTATGTGTAAATGCATAAATATATAAATACAACCTGCTGAATATGTTTAGTGGTACATGTATGTATATGATTTCAAGGATCCACTTGGTATTGAATAAACATTAGGATGCTCCTCTCCAGGAAAATCCATTTCTTCCACTCTCAGCATTCCTTAGTTGCCTATAGTTCTTTGTTTAGGGGTGGGGCCTCATGAGATTCCCCTCCTCCATTGATTAGACTTTCACAAAAAGCCTTTTGGTCTATATTGTCTATGCATAATCAGGCTTTTCTGGTAGTTGATTTGATTATTTTGTACTTGGACTTAAACACTGGCGGGTAGCAGACACTTAATTTTAGCATTCTAGAACATAAACTAGTAGTACTCCATTGTGTAGATGTACCACATTTTCTGTATCCGTTCCTCTTTTGAGGGACACCTGGGTTGTTTCCAGCTTCTGGATATTATAAATAAGGCTGCTATGAACATAGTGGAGCGTGTGTCCTTATTACATATTGGAACATCTTCTGGGTATATGCCCAGGAGTGGTATAGCTGGGTCCTCAGGTAGTGCTATGTCCAATTTCTTGAGGAACTGCCACACTGATTTTCAGAGTGGTTGTCCCAGCTTGCAGTCAGCTGCCTAAGGTGTGCCCTCTAATGTGTTCAAGTCTTAGGCATCTTTCAAAGGTCAGGTCAGTTTGATACTCCTACATCTGGAAAGCTTTCCCATTTCTATCAGTTATTACTTCTAAGTACATAGAAGAGAGAAGTATTTCAAAAAGATATTTTACAAGTAACCATCTGAACACCGGAAGCCCTGGTACTTCCCCATGTTTGTCTTCATCCCATTTTGGGAACTGACAAATGGTTGAGTATAGTTTGCACATGGTTCCGTCTTCAACCATATTTTCATAAGTTCCTTGGCTTCACTTCTCTCAAGGTTTCTCAATGTCTCCTAGGCTCTGAATCCTTTCTGTTTCTCTACTGCTTAATGGTTAATTTTCCCTCACCCTGAGTCTGTATTACCATAAAATCTATATGCCCACTTTCACTTTACTTAGATTAAATCTCTTTACTCTAAACAGGTTAATTATTAGTGGAATGCAGTTTTGTGAGTGCCAAGATCAGGCGAGGCTTTTGTTGTGCTCCTATTTGAGCTTTCCTGCATGGGTAGTGATGGCCACATCACAGCTGTGACCATCTTTTTTCAGGGGCTGTATTGAGTAAATCATCAATGTTCTGAATAGCTAGTAAACATCTATTCTGGGACATGAAAATAAAGACAAGGAGTGAAGTGTCAAATTCAAAATGAAAATTTTGGATTCAGAGAATGATTAAACCGTAAATATACTTTCATCAATTTATTAAAAAAAATCTTCTTCTCACCAGATTTTTTAGCATAGTAACTAAAATCCTGGCAGTAGGACGCATACAGATGGCAGTAGGGAGAAAGGGTGCCAGCCTATACTTTTGGATACAGACATTGTCAATTTGAATAAAAAGAATTGAACGTCCAAATGTAAAACCTAATGGAATTGTATCCCGTTATTAATCACTACATGCTTCTTCTTTTTCTTTTTCTTCTTAGTCATCGAGCCTCCTTCAAATCTGGTAGTCACAGAACTCTCATCAAAATACATTAGGCTGAGCTGGGATCCGTCTCCCAGCGCTGTGACTGGCTATAAGATCCTTCTCACGCCAATGGCAGCGGGAAGCCGACATCACGCTTTGAGTGTGGGGCCCCAGACGACCACGCTCAACGTTCGTGACCTTTCAGCAGACACAGAATACCAGATCAGCGTTTTTGCCATGAAGGGCCTGACATCCAGTGAGCCCATTTCGGTCATGGAGAAGACGCAGCCAATGAAAGTTCAAGTGGGTAAGGCAGCCATTTCCTTGCTATGGTTGGAGTATCACACCATGGTCTACTAGCTCAGACTTCGTTTTACAGTAGTTTTTTCCATCCCCCCCCCCCCATGTGGTTTTCCTGGAACTGGTCTAGACTGGCTGGCTAGCAGGCCCCAGGATCTGCCTGTCTCCCTGCCCTCAGCACAGCGTTACAGATGTCCTTAGTTCTCATATGGGTACTGACTATCCAAACTGAGGGTCCTCACGCTTGCTAAGGGAAGCACTTTACCCACTGGGCTGCCTCTCCAGCCTTGTATCAGTTTTTGGAAAGAAGTAGATTTACAAAGAAAGTGAGATATCTGGAAATATCTATATTTTAATTTTATTTGTTTATGTTTAATCGATTTTTTTTTCTTTTCACAGAATGTTCACGTGGTGTGGATATAAAAGCCGACATTGTGTTTCTGGTTGATGGTTCCTATAGCATCGGGATTGCAAATTTTGTTAAAGTTAGAGCCTTTTTAGAAGTTCTTGCAAAAAGTTTTGAGATTTCTCCAAACAGGGTGCAGATAAGCCTTGTCCAGTACAGCAGAGACCCTCACACAGAGTTCACACTGAAGGAGTTCAACAGAGTTGAAGATATAATCAAAGCAATAAACACCTTCCCGTATAGAGGAGGATCCACAAACACAGGCAAAGCAATGACTTATGTCAGAGAGAAAATATTTGTGCCTAACAAAGGCTCCAGGAGCAACGTACCGAAGGTGATGATTCTCATCACTGATGGGAAGTCGTCAGATGCTTTCAGGGACCCTGCTATAAAACTCAGGAACTCGGACGTGGAGATCTTCGCAGTTGGTGTAAAGGATGCTGTGCGCTCAGAACTGGAAGCCATTGCTTCTCCTCCCGCTGAGACCCATGTGTTCACAGTGGAGGATTTTGATGCCTTTCAGAGGATATCGTTTGAACTCACACAGTCTATCTGTCTTAGAATTGAGCAAGAGTTGGCAGCTATAAAGAAGAAAGGTTGGTAGAGCCTCCGAGTTCTAAAATAGTGGAAAATAGTGGGTAGGGTTCATCTTCGACTCGTTGGGTACTAGGAAACTTCCAACTGCTATTGAAAACCATGGGACTTAGTGTACTTGGGTCTGACACACAACTTTCTCCTGGGTATGCATACCATTCCATTATTGGTGAAAAACATTGCTTACCCAGAATGAGATTTCCTCCCTTAGATCCTCAGGGAAGTTTAGGACCCAGCTTCATCACACCTATTAAACAACCACTTACCGAGTTTCTACTGTGTAAATAGAGATCTGGGTCCTTTGAATCCAAAGCAACTAAAACAGTCTTGGAACTTTGAATTTTTTTTTTGTGTATTCTTTTTTCTGGTTGTTTTGGGACATGATACCTCACATCCAGAATTCTCTATTCTTTCTTTTTGACTTGTCTAAATTGTGATTCCCAATGCTTGCTTAAAAATATCACCCCTTTATAAACCCTCCTTAAGTTTTCTAGTATATTTGTATCATTTACACATTTAGCTTTTTTGTTAATAAGTTTATATTTTCATATTTGTCATATTTGTAAATCTTCAAAGGACAGTAAGTATATTTTAAAACAACCATTCTTTTGTATATGTGTGTGTCATGGATAGTCAAGGACTTCATTTTTTTTTTTTTTTTTCCGAGACAGGATTTCTCTGTGTAGCCCTGGCTGTCCTGGAACTCACTCTGTAGACCAGGCTGGCCTCGAACTCAGAAATCTGCCTGCCTCTGCCTCCCAAGTGCTGGGATTAAAGGCATGTGCCACCACTGCCTGGCTAGGACTTCATTTTTAAGAGGGAAGCCTTCTCTCAGTGGTCATGGGCATGAGTCTCGATGACTCTGCTCCTGAATGAGTATCAACCATTTCAGAAGCAGAGTCGAGAGGTCTATTTTTATAGGCCTTTCATAGATTTAAAAATTTATATTATTTCTCTTTTCTTTTAAACAGCTTATGTCCCCCCAAAGGATCTGAGGTTTACTCAGGTGACTGCTAATAGTTTCAAGGCTGAATGGTCTCCTGCCGGAGACAATGTCTTTTCGTATCATGTCACATACAAGGATGCTACTGGTGATGATGAGGTCACAGTCGTGGAGCCAGCCTCTAGCACTAGTGTTGTTCTCAACAACCTGAGACCAGAGACCCTGTACCTGGTGAATGTGACGGCAGAGTATGAGGATGGCTTCAGTGTTCCTGTAGCTGGGGAGGAGACCACGGCAGAAGGTACAGGAAGGGTTCTTCTATGTTTTTTCAAAACTTTGCAATGATTTAGACAGCAATGTTATAGCATGAATAAATCACTTGCTTTTAGTACATGTTAATAAAAATATAAAACAAAAACCCTTTCAGCCATTTCAGCCACCTTTAGGTACACAGTTCAATTGTGCAGAGTATATAGATCTCAAGCAGCTGTCATTGCCATCATTCATGTATAGAATGTGCATAACCAGAACCCTGTAGCCCATGTGGTTCTCCATTTCCCAGGTCCCCTGCTCCTGGACTATCATCCTACCTTCTGTCTCTTTGAATTTGATTATTTTAAGCCTGTATACAATGGGATCATGTGACATTTTTCCTTGGTATGGCTTCTTTCACTTTGTCTAATTATTCATCCATGTGACATGTTTATTTATTATTTATTTATTGACTCAGGATCTCACTATGTAGCTCTGGCTGACCTAAATTTGCTATGTAAACCAGACTAGCCTTGAACATACAGGGATCTGTCTGCCTTTGTCCCGTGAGTGCTGTGGTTGAAGGCTTGTATCACTACACTTGGGCAGAATTTTATTTTTAAAGGATGACTTGCATCTCGTTGTACGGATACATCTATTCAGGTTGTTCCTGCCTTTAGGTATTGTGAATAGCTGCTGGGACATGAGTGAAATAATTCTACTAGTGTTTGAGATGTGTCCTCTTTACTGACTAGTGCCGAATATCTTTTGGTGTAATTAATTTCATTTGGCATTTAGTATGGCTAAGAAAAAAAAAACTAAGACAAGTCAAGTACTCTTAGCACAGAAACTGATAAATTACAAGGGATGCAGATTTTCTTCCTTATTTTCTTCCTTATTTTGACTGGGTGCAAGGAGAAGAACCCCAAAGAGGCATCATGAGAATTTAAGATGTATAAAGAAGCACTTGAAGACAGAGCCAGCACATATTGCATACCTTATTAATAAAATTAGGGAATCTTTATCTCTAAAACATTTTCAAAGAAGATTGATATTTTTCTTTTGTACATGATATGGGCATAGTTCTGGCAACAGGCCAACTAAACTACCTAATCTATTTATTTTTATGGTCCTATAACTTAGATTTTCATACTTAAGATGTTTCTGCCTTTTTGTTGCTTGCTTACAATGCCCACTGCAGCTCAAGAGGAAACACAAATCTGAAAGCCTTTAAAACTTAAATGTAAAGCAGTCTGCCATTGCTGTTGAATTTCATTCTCCTATTCATCTCCACTATCCTTTGGTACAAATAGACACCATGTTTGTACTGATGCTTCACATTCTCCCAGAACGCTAAGGTTTGAGGGGCTGGGTGCCAGACAGTTTTATTTCAGCTCTCTCTTGAAACAGAAGAGAGAAAGTTTTCTGTAGCTAGAAGTAGAAGGCATAGAGGCATAGAAGACGGCAATACTATTAGTCACTTTAGGGCACTAACCTCGAGATTACACATTTTCTTTCTTTCTTTCTTTTTTTGGTTTTTGAGACAGGGTTTCTCTGTGTAGTCCTGGCTGTCCTGGAACTCATTCTGTAGACCAGGCTGGCCTCGAACTCAGAAATTCGCCTGCCTCTGCCTCCCAGATGCTGGGATTAAAGGCATGTGCCACCACTGCCCGGCTGAGATTAAACATTTTCTAATCCAAACTTTTTTTTTTGCGGGGGTAGGGGGAGGACAGGGTTTCTCTGTATAGGCTTGGCTGTCCTGGATCTCACTCTGTAGACCAGGCTGGCCTCGAACTCAGAAATCTGCCTGTCTCTGCTTCCCAAGTGCTGGGATTAAAGGCGTGCGCCACCACTGCCCAGCCTAATCCAAACTCTTTTTTTTTTTTTTAAAGTTTTATTGCAATATGATGAGAAAAGTTACCTAATTTCAATTTATCTGAATTTGTTAACATTTAAAAACATATTTTAAGTAAATAGAATTAAATCACATTCTTGTTTTCCTTTTGTACCCCAGCTCCTCCCAGACACCCCCTTCAATATCTACAATATCTTTTTTTATCATATTCTTTAAAATTTATAAAATATTATAACAATAAAAGTGAGTATTATAAAAGTTGTTTGATATAAAACAACAATCAATTTAGCAGTCTTATGTAGATGCTTGTCTACAGCAATACTGAAAATACAAACATTTTTCTCAATATAAATTTTAAAAACTCCAAACGTATTAACTGTATATTTCAAAATAATACATCACTACTAATATTTTCTTAAATGAACATAAATATATAAAGTGTTTTTGTTTGTTTTGTATTTAGTAAAGCTTAAGATCTTGGCTTTTACTGTAGTAACTTGATACAAGAGTTACAAACATCAAGCAAAGCATTCAGTCTCACTCTTTGTTGTTCTCTTACAAAGCCCCTTCCCAATTTAATTGTCTACATTACTTTTGGGTATATAAATACTTTTAAAATATGTAAGCTGTTCTGAAAACCATAGTATACTGTAAAAACATGAAATAATACTACTAATAGAGAGGCTGAGATAGGAGAAGTAAGATCTCAAGACCATTATGTTGTACGTAGCAAGACACTGTCACGAACAAACAAGCGGAAAATGTATATGGATTATATAATATTGGACCTATTTCTCCAATTACCAAATTAGAGAGACCATTGGATGACAATCAACAAATTTCTAATTCCTCATGTTTTTGGATTTCAATTGACTAGGATATGTTGGTAATATTTATTTTCATATTAAGATATTAAAAAAGTAATTGTTACTTCCTGTTGTTTTTGTTGTAAGAGGTAGAATTAGGCTTGTGTGGATTTGTTGAAAGATTACTTTCTTGCTTCTTCTAGGGTGTAGTTTTTCTCCTTATGTTGATGTTTTTCATCTATGATCCTTTGTAGGGCTGGATTTGTAGAAAGATATTGTGTAAATTTTGTTTTGTCATGGAATATCTTGTTTTCTCCATCTATGGTAATTGAGAGTTTTGCTGGGTATAGTAGCCTGGGCTGGCATTTGTGTTCTCATAGGGTCTGTATGACATCTGCCCAGGATCTTCTAGCTTTCATAGTTTCTGTTGAGAAGTCCAGTGTAATTTTGATAGGCCTGCCTTTATATGTTACTTGACCTTTTTCCCTTACTGCTTTTAAAATTCTTTTTTTGTTTAGTGCATTTGGTATTTTGATTATTATGTGATGGGAGGAATTTCTTTTCTGGTCCAGTCTATTTGGAGTTCTGTAGGCTTCTTGTATGTTCATGGGCATCTCTTTCTTTAGGTTAGGGAAGTTTTCTTGTATAATTTTGTTGAAGATATTTGCTGGCCCATTATATTAGGAGTCTTCACTCTCTTCTATACCTATTATCCTTAGGTTTGGTCTTCTCATTGCATCCTGGATTTCCTGGATGTTTTGGGTTAGGAGCTTTTTGCTTTTTGCATTTTTTGTCAATGTTTTCTATGCTATCTTCAGCCCCTGAGATTCTCTTTTCTATCTCTTGTATTCTGTTGGTGATGCTCGTATCTACGACTCTTGATTTCTTTCCTAGGTTTTGTATCTCCAGGGTTGTCTCTCTTTCTGATGTCTTTATTGTTTCTATTTCCATTTTTAGATTCTGGATGGTTTTGCTCATTTCCTTCACCTGTTTGATTGTGTTTTCCTGTAGTTTTTTAAGGGATTTTTGTGTTTCCTCTTGAAGGGCTTCAAGTTGTTTACCTGTGTTCTCCTGTATTTCTTTGAGAGTGCTATTTATGTCTTTCTTAATGTCCTGTATCATTACCATACAAGTGATTTTAGATCTGAATCTTGCTTTTTCTGGTGTAATGGTGTGTCCAGGACTTGCTATGGTGGGAGAATTGGGTTCTGATGATGCCAAGGAGCTTTGGCTTTTGTTGCTTATATTCATACGCTTGCCCTGCATCCATTTGGTTATCTCTAGTGCTACCTGCCCTTGCTAAATCTGACGAGAGCCTGTCCTTGCTGTGATCCTGGTTGTATCAGAACTCCTCAGAGTCAAGCTGTCTCTGTGATCCTGTGACCCTGGGCTTGTTAGGTCACCTGGGAGTGGAGCTTCCTCTGGGTGTTGTGGGACTGGCTGTGGAGCTTGCGCCCAAAGTCTTCTCAGGGCACCAGCCCAGACAGACCAGAAGAAATCTGAGTCACTGGGCTGGTGGAGTTCCTGTGTGCCTGGTCCCACTGGTCCCAGTTATGCCCAGTATTGGGACAGATGTGTCCTCCTCACCTCTGATCCTTGGTGTGTTAAAGTGCCTGGGAGTGGAGCTTCCTCTAGGTGTTGTGGGACCAGAAGGAACCTGAGCCACTGGGCTGGTGGAGTTCCTGTGTGTCTGGTCCCACTGGTTCCAGTTATGCCCAGTCCAAACTCTTTTTATTTATTTATTTTTTCATTTTTTTATTGATTTAAGTTTTATTGCATTATGATGAGAAAAGACACATGATTTCAATTTATCTGAATTTGTTAACATTTAAAAACATATTTTAAGAAAATAGAATTAAATCCCATTCTTATTTCCCTTTTGCACCCTAACTCTTCCCAGGGACCCCCCTTCAGTACCCACAATACCTTTTTTTATCATATTCTTTAAAATTTATAACATATTTTAATAAAAATGAGTACTATAAAAGTTGTTTGATATAAAACAACAATCAATTTAACAGTCTTATGTAGATGCTTGTCTACAGCAATACTGATAATACATATAGTTTTCTCAATATAATTTTTAAGTAACTCAAAACATATTAATTGTATATTTTAAAATAATACTTCACTATAGTAGTATTTTTAAATGAACATAAATATATAAACTCTTTTTGTTTGTTTGTTTTCTATATAGTAGAGCTTAAAATCTTGGCTTTTACTGTGGTTCAAGCCCAAAATAAGAACAATTTTTAGACATTGGATTTCAGTGTAATAAGGCTGTACTTCAATGACCCTCACATCACCAAAGGATTTTACTTCCATCGTAGCTAAGCTGAGAGTTGACAGTTCTGCTGTGCCAAGGAATGAATTGTAGGCACGATTTTTGTAATCCAAACTCTTAAAGTTGCATTTTCCGTACTTAGTTTTAGTTTCATTCTTTTAATTGGCTGAAAAACTACATTGCTTACAAATAAATTGACATTGTTTGCTTCTGGCTATGAGGAACTTGTTTTCCCTTTAATATTGCATATAGAGTTCTTTTTTTATTACAGTTTTTTTCATAAAAATAAAATGTAGAAGTAAACACTACATTCTCATTTTCACCCCTCCCACCCAGCACCACCTACTACCACCACAACAGCTGCGCAGGAGAAGGAGGAGGAGGAGGAGGAGGAGGAGGAGGAGGAGGAGGAG